>JAATLQ010034216.1:25718-47909 GCA_013421005.1 Heliconius erato x Heliconius himera
CATCCACTAAGAAGGGAATTTGAAAAATTTTAGCCCTAAAGGGATGAAATAGGGGTTGAAAGTTTGTATGGAAAAATTTTTTAATCTGCACCGATTTTTCTAAAACTTGAAATTTAGACTCTTAAAAATATTTCGTTGAACACTTGTTTCACGGTTTTTAAGAATTCATCCCTTAAAGGTTCAAATAAGGGGTTGAAAGTTTATATGGAAAAATCTTTAAATTGCCACCGATTTTTATAAAAAATTAAATTCAGACTGTTAAAAATATTTTATTGAACACGTGTTTCGTGTTTTTTTTGGATTCCCTCCTAATAAGCGGGCGAAACCGCGCGCACCCACTAGTTATTTATAATAATCGAATGTATGAAGTGAAGAAATACTTATATCGAAAAAAAATCTTAATATATTTTTAAAATTGTAATATTAGTAGTATTCCCCCTTGTTTTAAAAAATTGTCTTTCAACAAAATGTCACATATGTACACATACAAACATACATGTATGGATAATTTAGGAACATTAAAAAAAGAAAGTCGGATAATCGAGTCTCCTCTGTAATGTCTGTATTTCTATACTTTATACTTAATATAATCTGTGCATTCCATTTTAATTACAATCAAAAAATGTAAATCTAAAAAATATACTTTATTGTCTATTATAATAATATAATGAGAAGATTAAATTTATTTAAAAATAAGTTTTTTTTTTTATTTTTACCTAAGACTAGTGCTTGACAGTGTTTGTTGTGATGTTTTGGTTTATTCATTGATATTAGTCATTTATATATTTACGAATCTCCTAGAAAAATTAAAAATATTTTTTAGCTTCAGGCGATGTTCCGCATATAGTAGGATAGATAGAAGGAACCTATTGATATTGAATGTTTTTTTATTTGTCTTGTTATGAGAATGGAAAAATGAGAAAAATGATTTAACACAAATGGAATCCACAATCTAAATATGTAATTAAACATGTTTATTTTAAAAATAAACAATTTAGTGACTTACTACGATCCTTTTGCCTATCATGTTATATGACGAAGAAAGCGTGAATATATAATTAGCAATAAGTGAATAAACCAAAATTAAACTTACATTAAAGAAAATGGCAGTTAATTTTATTTATATAATATAATATCTACTGTGCATAACTGTTTTTTTTTTCATTAAATTTAAACGTTTATTCCTTAAATTATAGCTTTCAGCGACTTAACAATCTTACGTATAAGTACTAGAAAAATAGATAAATTGTTTTTATCACTAACGTGTGCTTAATAAATGTATTTAATATATTTTTTTAAATTGTGTACTATTATTGAAAAAGGTATTAAACTATTTAAAGCAATACTAAAATGTAATTTTTAAACAATTAAAATGTATAAAAAAAAAGAAGTAGGTCAAAATTAACAATAGACAAGCTGTTCAAATTGTACTATTGCTCCATATGAGATAATAAAAAAAAAACAAATATTTACTTTATATTGGCACATCCTATGACCTTGTCATATTTTGACGTTGACGTTTTTGTTTTTTTTTCCATAATATAAGTTAAGGCCGCATAGTTTAGATGCCGATCATAATGTTTGAGTAACTAATGTCTACTAATCTTTAGAGCTGCGTGATATGATATCACCGTGTCTAATATCTGTATAATACTTTATTTGCATACAACATTCCTTTGAATTTTATTTCTTACACTTATAAATTACGTTGATAGCAAGGCTTTATGTTAGAAGTGGTTTTGAAAACAGATTTTTTTATACAATATACATCAATATATATTTTTTTATATTACCAAAATCTACTACTATTAAATATATATAACGTTTTAAATTTTGATACATTGTGATAACATTAATAAAAAAAATATAGATCATTGTACAGAGTTTTGAAAATATCATTTTGTTATATAATATCGATACTAATATAATTTTATTTAAACATCGAATTTCGTATCACCTGAAAGTCATATCTCATCAACACCATAAATTACTCGGTACTTTTTTTTAATCATATCATAAAAGGCACTATCCAAAGTCAGTCGTACTATTCAATAATATCCAACCCCGATTAGTTTTTACCAGTTTACTGATAACGCACAGGGGTTTGATAAGGACAGGCGCGTGTTATTTCTTGAGGTAGGCGCTAGTGACGTCACTGAGGACGGTCACCACGAACGACTCGATGCCCGACTCGTTGGAGCCGCGAGCGATTCGGAAATAGCCGTTCTCGCCCCAGTCACATCCCCAGCTGTTTGCTACGATCTGGAAATTATTTGTTAAATTAAATCAGCTTCACGTTGTATTTCGCACACAGCAGGGTAGGCAGAGGGAACTTAGTTAAGACACTCTGCTCCCCACTTTCCACCGAGTTCTGGAGGCATCGCGTGTTGAGTAGCGATACTCAACGCCGCGCTTTGCCTCGACACCAGAGCGAAGAAATGAAAATATAAATAAATTTTTAATTTCTTCGAGTAGGGATCGAACCGACAACCAGCCGATTTTACAGTCTTTACAGAGTTTAATTACTATTTTTGTTAATTCATGGAAGGAAAAGTTTAGAAATAAATCAAAATATTTATACACCTATTTATGGGGATTGAACCCACTTTCCAAATGATAATTCCGACTTGTAACAATGAAACCTATTATTTTCAGTATCATATATAAAAACGTTAGGTATCAAAAGTTAGAGCAACGTCACAATGTTAAGACACTCCGTTGGCCGATTTTCCGCCCCATTTTCAAGACATTGAGTGTTTTTCAAGACAGTGGCGCAACTAAACGCCGCGCAATATGCAATAACTACTAACAATTAAATATTGTTTAGCTTAACGCCGCGCACGGCGCAATAAGTTTTTCAATTAAATAATATTATTTTGTTCTTACCCAATACCGTTCGCCGCGGTCTTCACCCCAACCGACAATACGGACGCTGTGCAGCCCCTTCATGATCTGGTCACCGAAGTAGCTGTGGCGGTAGATGCCGTCGCGGTAGTGGAAGAAATCTTGGTACACTGTCATGACAGCTGAAATAAATTATATTAATGTTATTAAAAATACAACATATTTGGAAAAAGCTTTTGTATCTCCAATAAGCTTAAGGTTAACATTCAATGTTGATGTAAATCGATTCAAAAGACAGTTTTGATAAAAAAAACCGGCGAGAAACCTAATGCCTGTCTGTTCTCTACTTTTCACCTAACTTCAATAAATTGTTTGCTAAGTGACGGAACCTACGCTTTGTTTATAAAGTAGGTTTAATAAATTTCAATTAACAAATATATAATTATCATCAAACTTAGCCCATAACGATGGTTATGGGACCTCCAGAGACACGGTCCCACTGCGCCACGAAGGCGTTACATAAATATAAATATTTATAAGGATATTTTTTTACGTTGTTAAGTGTTATTTCTTTCAATATAAATAAAACTACGATATACTATGATACCTGATATGATAAAAGTTTATTAGGATATATGAAACTTCTACATTGCAAAATATTTCTATGGTAAGCTTTATGCTGGAAGCAATCCTGTGTTTTACAAAATTATTTCATTAAATAAATAACTTTCCTTTCTTCTAAGCTTCACGCTTTGTCCTGTTAAGCAGGGTAGGCAGAGGGAACATAATGTAAAGACATTTCGTTCTCCACTTATCCTAAAGCTTATTGGATTCTGTAGGGCTTTTTTAACATTTTCAAAGTTTTATTCTACAATTAGGAAAGAAAAATTCCAATAAGCTTAAAGCTCACATTCGATGTTGATGTGAATTGATTCAAAAGACAGTTTTGATCTAAAATCTGAACAACTGGCTGTATCTGAAAAACTGGCGAGAAACATAATGGAAAGACATTTCGTTTCGAAATATCTTTTCGAGACATTGGATGAGGAACCCACCACGCCGAAGCGGGGACATGAAAATGACTAAAATATCTACAATCTTCCCACGGGTTAGGAATCGAATCCACAATCATTACATTATAGCCAGGCTACATTTACAGTACAAATACAAAACACGGTCATGTTTCTGAGATAAATTCAAAGAAATCACGTCAAAACAAAACTCGACACCACGAACATAATATCTTTGCCATAGCATGGTTGACAGAGATTGTGGCGAGACTCTCTTTTTCTTGATTCGGGACAGTTTTTATTTACATTTCTACTCCTAATATAGGAACTTATAACAAGAAAGATTTTTATTACTGTAGATGTGGGTAGAGTGCTCGTATAAGATTCATATCAAATATCTATTAAAAGAAGTTTTTTTTTAGCTTTACTCTAGACAGTAGTAGTGGGCAGATGGACCCTGGGGATCTAGTGTTAAGACACTCCGTTGCCATTAAAACACTTGGGTCCCCATTTTCCACCGAATTCTGGAGGCAAAACAGTGGCGGAACTCAATTTCCCGTTGTACCTCAAAATCAGAGCAAAGAAATATTTCATTTCCTTGAACGGATAACTTTTCACTTTTACAGTGACATGCTTGTGCCCCTGTGTCACGACCGGCCCCAAGACTAAGACTATATAAAGTAGTATAAAAAAATATTATTAAACCGTAATTCTCAACTCTACCATAGTAACATGATGGAGGGCCGTTTCCAATAGATATATAGACACAGCCTTATTACTATCAGCATAATATATAAATATATAATATATAAAGTATAATAAATACATAAACAACCCACTTAGCCTTAAGGTCGGGAAGCACTTGATGATAAGCATTTGTCGCTAATGGCAATAAATTCTGAGTATTCAATGCGTTTGATTGTATCTGGTATCATCATATGAATAATATAATTACTATCAATAATTAGGACTTGATTATGGTGAATGGATTAAATAACTTATAGATTATGAATAAGTATAGATAGAAATGTTGTTATTTTTTTTTATTTAGTGTGACTGGGTTCACGGTTCGATTACCGTTTGGGGTAAAGAAATATTTAATGTTTTCATTTCTTCGAAGCTGATAAAAAATATATTTATTTTTTACTATTATATTTATGTTGTTCAATTTTGTTGTAGTTGTATTTTTTTTTTGTAGTTTTACGCCGTATTCCGCGGGGAAGGCAAAGGGAACTTATTAGTAATCTACTAAGACACTCCGTTCTATATTTTCAGCAATATGTCCAAAAAATTGCGTGTTGAGTGGTGGAACTCAACACCGTGCTTTGTCTGCCAGTATTAATAAAAATATACAACGGGGTGAACGAAAATAAATAGAAAATAACAAAAAAACTATTACGCATTTGCTGGCTATAATGTTGGTTTTTTTTTTATTTGACAAAATTCAAAGCTATGGTTGAATTAACATTTTAGTAATGTTAAATATAGCAAGTACGTACGATTTAACTACACCTAATTTTATTTTAAGATATGAATCGTAGCCTGACTTCGTTTCGCTTATTAATCCTAAGCTCATTTTTCTTAAGAAATCTGTAAACATTTTTTTCCGCAAATGTCCTTTGACGATACTGTGTTAAGGAGTAAAACCACTAAAAACATTTCTGTATCTAAACCAAAGGTTTTTTTTATAGCTTAGTGATAACTTACCCTGCACGGGACCAGAATCCATGATATCATACATAATATCGCGTTCGTTGATCAACCTGCCGGGAGGCGCCACCTTGTATCTAGAAGTCCTTTGCTTCACAGGTATTCTACAACCGTCCTCAATGAGGTTGCCATTTTTTCTGAATGGACATTTGGTGACCCTAGCCTTGTAAGGGAAGCATTCCTCGTCTACTATTCTGTAAAAAAAATAAAATAACTTCAATTATGATATCTCTCAAGACATAAAATAAGTACAAACAATTAATTTTCATCGAAAAGATTGTTATCTTTTAAATTTTGCAACTTTTGGTCTAACTGGAATCAAACTAATGACATTCGTTCAACACGAGGCAGCGAAGTAACTATTGATTAGGATTTCATTGTCTTTACTATTAAACACCACATACAGACAGATTTGAAGCAACTGAAGCTTTATTCTCATAAAAAAAAAATAAAACAAATACGAAGACGTCGATAATTAAAAAAACTGCAAGATTCTTAGAATTTCTGATACTTTTACCGCATTTATCTGGGTATACAGGGCTTCTCCCTGTAAGACACTTCGTTCTAGTGTTAAGGCACTTCGTTCCCCGCACGCATCAACCAATTTTCGTGACAATAGGTTGAGTGGTGGAACTGAATGTTTTATTTTTAACCGATTTCCGTAAGGAGGAGGTTATAAATTCGATTGTTTCTATGTGTTTGTTACCTCAGAACTTATGACTGTGTAAACTGATTTTGATGATTCTTTTCTTTATTTGAAAGCTGGTGCTTCCCGTGTGAAAATTACATAAGTCTTAAATTTGCATTAAGTACGTGCGCGACAAATGGACGAATATCTCAATATCACGCCAACCGATTTCGATTATTCTTTTTTTATTTTATTCGCAAGCATATATAAAAACGTTGATAATATAATTTCTGAAATAAATTTTCTTTACATTATACCAGTATTAAAACTCACCCCTGTCCCCTAACGTAGTTCCACGCGACGTCGATATGTCCTCCTTCACAGCCGCTCTGTTGCCGACGGTTGCAAGACAACAGCGTTTGAGGACTGAGGACCAAGCTCTCTGCACCGTTGGACTGGATTGCGTATCTGTAAAAGAAAAATAAATGATTATTTGCTTTCATCGCTCTGGTAACGACCCAAAGCGCGGCGTTGAGTTCCGCCATTCAACACGCAATGCCTCCAGCTTTCGGAGTGGAACGTAAAGCTGAAAATATAAATGATAAAATATATCGAGACATTAAGTATTGGCTGTTGCTGTGTACGAGTACCTATAGTCAAAGTCGCTGGCTTATGTAAGCTAACTAGACGAAAATATTTATTTTAACTTTAATATTTACTTGAGTGAGAATTAAAAAATAAGCGTGTAATGAACAAAACAGTTTGTGTATGTGTGTATATATATATCTGTTTTATTATATATATATCTAATAAAACAGAGTAGATTATACAAAAATTAATACATAAGATCCTTCTTTAACTTTTAATAATAATTTAAATTATATTTCATCAAAATCGACTCAGTGATTTATTTTCGAAACACTATAATGTTGGCAAATTTATTTAGCAATTATAATATTATAGGATAGGTCCGTTCTAAACTTCTATTGAAATCTAAATGTCTTAAGGAGTGGTCCACATTATGTTAATGAATTTACTATATAATTTTATTATAATTTTAGAATTATTAATTTGCAGTCCTTTTAAGTAGTAGTAGTAATTTATAAATTTATAAAAATATAGGCATAGTTTTGTAATTTAGCTTTTACAAGATATATTTCTAGATTTTCTGAGGTACATATAAAGCCTTGTCATAACGCCCAATATTAATAACCTAAACCTAGGTTAATAATATTGGACGTAAATCTATGATAATGAGTAGAGGTTCAAAGGACAAGAAACGTTAACGATAATAAATAAATATTTTTTATTTTTATTTATTATAGTTAAGAGTGCTAAGGGGAAAACTAACTTCCTTTTATTCTTTTTTAGAGACCACCCAAAGGTGGTAACGGGAATCTTATAATATAAGGAATCGCATTTTTTTTATTTTCACTCTGTATCCTGTATAAGCAGGAAAGGCAGAGGGAACTAATCCACGAGAACACTACCGTCACTCACAAACCCACAGACGTCGCATTCACGACGGTTATATAATTAGGTTACTTTTTAATTTAAAAGTTTAAGCTTATAGTAAAATTCGTCTTTTCTTTCAAAATTCGTGACATTTGTGAAGATAAAATACATGTATGGTTTAAGAGTAAGATACATACAGAAAATAAATAAAAACACACAACAAAGAGTTTAAACTCTCTATCTCTCACGTTCTGAGACATAACGTGTTCAGTTCAACGTCGCGTTTTGTTTATCAAACCGAGGAAAGAACGCCATGATAGACTTTTGTATCAATGTTGTATTTTTTTATTTATTTATAAGTTTCCCTTTTACGTAGCAGGATAAGCAAAGAGAACTCGAGAATCTAGTGTTAATACACTCCGTTCCGAATTGCCTAGGCACTACGTATTGAGTAGCCGAACTCAAGGTCTTGCCTTGTCTCGTTACCAGACAAAAATATTAACTATTTCATTCCCCCAAATGGAAATTGAACCCACACGTTTAATATCACACGCTTGTGCTGCGCCCTAATATTGTCATAAAATACATTTAAATTATGCACAACCATGTTCAAAACACAATAACACTCAGCGCTCGTTCCGAGAAAAGCTTAAGAAGTTTCAAGTGACTCTCACAACGTCTTATTTTTAGTTCTAGAGCGTTTTGCATTTGAATTCTAGCTTTTGTGAAATGCAGAACTAAGTTCCCTTTTTGTGTTCTACATAGAATGGGCCTATTAACATTGTTCAGATTCTATTTTGTTTTTATATATATGTATATATAGATATATATGCATGTAGAAGCCAGTCACGGCAAGTGTGTAATTGTGCGATGGTTGTGGGTTCGATTCCTATTAGGGTAAATTAATTATTTAATAATTGCAACTTTGCTCTGGTTACATGGTAAATTACGGCGTAGAATTTTCAGAATTCGACGTAAAGTGACAAACGGAAAAGCCCTAATGGGAACGGGCTATACGGCGTTAAAACACGCTGGATTCTCAAGTTCTTTCTGCCTACCCTACTACGTGCAAGATACAACGTGAAAAAACTTGTTTATTGTATATACGTATTACATATACATATCTAAACAGCTTTAAATATTTGAGGCTGTCGTGGTGGCGCAGGCGCAGGGAGACTGTAAAGTGAAGTGCTTGTATGTTCGATCTCCATGTAGAGGAATTATTATAGTTAAATTAATTTTTATTTAACCGCTGTAGTAGACAAAGCGCGGCGTTGAGTTCCGCCGCTCAACACGCAGTGTCCCGAAAAAATTGACGAATCCTGCCAGAAGCCGCTTTCTTTAGCAGTTGTAGTCTAATAAACATTATATTTCTGATTTAAAGATGAGATAGATTTATTTTACCGAAAAAAAAAACCAACGAAACACAACTATCAAGAAAAAGAGTGCTAAAATAAAACAATACTAACCAAGTAGCGGTATTATTTCTCAAGTCAATCCAATCGTGCGTTTATAATACACTTAATATGGAAGACGATCAACTTGATCTCTTGCGGTCGAGTGGGCGTGGATACAGATCCTCGTACAGACGTGACAGTTTTAAGACAACTAGTATTATTTTTAGCTTCACGCTGTATACTGCTCATAGCAAGGTAGACAGAGTTAACCCTGGGAACCTAGTACCGTAATACATTACATTCCCATTATCGCGCTTTGTCTAGTTTTATAGCGGGAAATATAAATATTATATTAAATATTTTATTTTATTCTAACTAAGCCTAGCCTATTTATTGGCTTTCTCGATAAAAAACTCTACATAATAAGAATGTTCAATTTGAATGTTAGAAAAAAAATTAAGCTTACGTCGTTGTACTCGTACGCGGTAGAGTAGGCAGAGGGAATCTAGTGTCCAATTATCAAAACATTACATGCTACGTGGTAGCCACTCAACGCTGTGTTTTCTCTTGTTATCCAAAGCAAAGAAATTTAAATATATAATTCTCCATAGTGGGACTCGAACTCACAACCGTCGCGCTTATAGTCAGAGGCTGCTGCTGTGAATTTATCGAATTTAATTAATATTTAAAAACATTACCTGTCTGAAGCGATAGTAGCAATGGATATTGCCCAATCTGATCCGCACCATTCTTGATCGACAATAGGAGAAATGTACCGCGGCCAGCGCTCGCGGGCGTCGAAGTGGGTGGGATACGCTATGTCCTTGTCGTGCCTTATGGGGCCCATGTGTCTAGTTTCTCTGTTCAGTGGACGTGTGCCTGTGGGCAAAGTGGTTTTATACATTTTATTTATTAATTAATAAGTTTCGTATCCATGGGTGGTGGTTAGTGGTGGTGGTTGGTTCATGGATGGATTCGATCCACTGGAGGGTATGAATAAATTTAAATTATTTTATTATGCGATTATAAACGCGACGGTTGTGGGTTTGATTCCCATTAGGGGTATTCAAACATTTAATGTTTTCATATTGTTCGCTTTAGTAATGAGGCAAAACTTGGCGTTAACTTTCGCTACTCAACACGCAACGCTGCAAAATTTCAGTGGAAAATAGGGAACACGAAAATGTCTTAATGGGAACAGAGTATTTTAACACTAGATTTCCAGGTATCTTCTGCCTACACTGCCATGTGCGGGGTACAGTGTGAACTATATGAAATAGCAACATAACTAAAGAACTGATTATTTTTGACATCATTGTAGTGCAGCTGTAAGGCGGCCACCTGGGCACAGTAGTTGGGGGTTCTCAAATTTCACGCGTTCATATTTAACTCACAGACATTTCGCCGCTCTAATTGCAAAAGGTTCACTTATGCGTCATGTTTAAATAAACGATTTATGACGGAGAATGAACCTACTTATCCTATGTAGTATATTATAATAAATATTTCTTCTAATTCCACGCTCCACATGTACAGGTAAAAGGAAGGAAAGGGAACCTAGTGTTGAGACACTCTTTGAGACATAGCGTGTTAGTAGGAGAACTCAACTCGATGCTTTGTCTTGTTGTCAGAGTTTGTCATAAATATCCTCCGACTGGGGATCGAACCCACAACTGTCACATGCATATACTCGTAGATGCTGTCAAAGTGTGACGGCATTAATATTCATTATCTTTTGGGCCCGTCGTGGCTCAGAGGCATAAAGGTGCGACTGTAAACATGGCGGTTGTTAATTCGATTCCCACTCGGGAGAATGAACTGTATATATTCATATAACAGAAATATATAATAATTTCATTCCAGTTAAGTTCCACCTTTAACACGCAATATCTTCAGAATCCGGCGGAGAGTGGCGGACGGAAGAATCATAATGGGAACAGAGTGTCTCTACAATATGTTCTCAGGTCTACTGCTACCTTGCTGTGTGTGAAACGAGAAAAATGTTTTAATGAAAAAAAAATACTTTACTTTATTGTCCTCTATTTAATTATGTGTTCAAAAACAAATAAAAAACAAGCACTATACATTGTAAGGACAGGTTATTAATTTAGATCGAAGATAAACTAAAATATAATGATGTAAATTTTTTGTTTGTTTGTTTGTTTACATATTATGGCTGCTCAGTGCGTTGAATGAATATCAAATTATCACATTTTTTTAAACATTTTTAAACGTAGCTCGATGAGAACGTATGGCTTAGCGGTCAGAGCGCCTGGTCGGTTTCCAGGAGGCGCGGGTTCGAGCCCCGCTACGTTCAAATTTTTATACGTTTTCTAAATAAGTAAATTTTCACATATTGACAGGAAGAAATGAACTAAACAATGCTCATTATAGAGCGTACAAAGTGTTTTATTAAACTAATATTATAGTGATACAGGTATATGAGGCCAGTAGTAGCGCAGATGCACAAAGTGTGACTGTAAAATCAACTGGTTGTGGGTTCGATCCCCAGTCGAGGAAATGAAATATTTATTTACATTTATATTTTCATTTCTTCGCTCTGGTGTCGAGGCAAAGCGCGGCGTTGAGTTCTGCCACTCAACACGCAATGCCTTCAGAATGTGTGAATGTGAGGCAGAGGGAACCTAGTGTCTTAACACTAGGTTCCCTCTGCCTCTCCTGCTGTGTGCGGGATACAGCGTGAAGCTATTTTTTTTAAAATATTATAAAGGAATATAACAATTGAAGATATATTTTATGCTTTAGTAGAAGCATAATTAATAGTAAATCACGAAAATATTTGTATTGATCAGGGATCTTAAAAGGTCTTAAAAGGTGCCTAACTAATGTACCATTAGGTAGTCATAAATTAATGATTTAAATTGATTAACATAACGTACAACGGTATAACACAATTTAGTTGAAACATACTTCTAGATTTAAGGAATCGTGGCGCAAGGGTGATTGTTAACAAAGGCGAATTGAAATAATTTAAATATAATTATTCTCTCGAACGGGAGATGTAACCCACAACCATTATATATATATACATTCAAGTTATCCAACTTTACCTTTTATAAACATTTTTTTTAGTCTCACGCTGCATCCCATCAAAAATATAAACGTGAAATGGAAGCCAACTTAAATGTTAAGTAATGCGTTGTTCCCGACTTCATCGAGAAGAGAATAGGAGATCTATAGGAGGATCTATATGGGTGCCGAGTTCTGCGTTCACTCGGTACAAAACTCAAGATAAAATTCAAGCTCTCAATTTCGCTCGATATTTTTCACAGACTTTATTGTATTTATAAGTTAGTCTACTCCAGCTTGTACTGGTTGATATATGGTTTAATGCTTATAGGTTTTAACAAAAAAATAAATTAAATTAAATTAGCTTCACGCTGTATCCCGCACACAGCAGGGTAGGCAGAGAGAACCTAGTGTTAAGACACTCCGTTCCCCATCTTCCTGCCGAATTCTGGAGGCATTGCGTGTTGAGTGGCAGAACTCAACGCCGCGCTTAACCTCGACACCAGAGCGAAGAAATGGAAATATAAATTTAAGTAAATATTTCATCTCCTCTAGTGGGGATCGAACCCACAATCAGTCGGTTTTGCAGTCACACCTCGTGCCGCTGCGCCACGACCGGCCTAGGTTTTAACAATTTCATGCATATAGACTGGTTGTACACATAGCACGTTTCCAGCTTTTTAACTTGGCTGGACACGCTGGCGCGCGTCTTAATAATTAAAATTTGAGTGACACACTTACGAAACGACAGACTAAACTTGTACATAGTAAATAACCATGAATTGTCATAGAAAATATTATTTATGAAGATGACCTACTAACTTAACATAATTTGTTTTAATTACATTCTTTTTGAAGATAAAGATAATTTCTGTCTTATCTTGAAATGATGACAAATAATGATATGGAATTCTTTGAAATTATTGCTGTACCGAAATTTAAATTGATTGAACAAAAAAAAAATCCTCGCACTACCTACCCTGTTATATGAGGATAAGAAATTGTTTTGTCAACAGAGATAATCTTGCTTAGTCGTGATGGTACTTAGTGTAAAAACACTCTGCTCTCCGCTTTTCGCCTATTTAAGACATATGCCAAATTGAGTGACCAAACTATATTATTTTTAAGCAGTTTCACAATTTTTCCCCTAACATAAACAAATAAATTTTGTATGCGCTAACGCATTTCGTTCAGCTTTTTTCGATTTCGTTCTATTCGAACCCAGAACCATCGCGTTTACAATCAATTGCGCTATGATAATTGCTATATATATGGTATGCAGCTATGTATATACGTCACAGGCAGCCCATAGTGCTTGCTTTTCTTCAGGGACAGAGTACCCTCTTCCCTCCCCACCGGTATCGCTGTAAAAGCCAGTAGGGCTACCAACAGCAATTACTTCAAGATCGAAAAAAAAATGTATATTCGTATAGTAAGCTAATACAACTTTTAAGAAGAATGAAAAATTATAATTTTTTTTTGAAGAAGAATGTTTATGAGTTAAGGTATACAGATTACTTAACGTAACAAACAGTTTTTTTTATTAATCTTCCAAATACAGACAGCGATCAGTTGCAATTTTATTACATGTATAGATGAGTACACTATTATTAGCATTGCTTATTTAATTTCTTCCTGTTGACAGGTGTTAATTGAATAGTCATTCAACACTATATTTTACATACAAATGTTATACATGCAGTATTTTTTTTTAGATTAGTATTCCACACAGAGCAGGTTAGGGTTAGGGAACTTAGTGTTAAGACATTCCCTGTTACCCATTTTCCGTAAAATTCTGTAGGCCTTACGTGTTGATTGGTGGAACTCAACGCCGTGCTTTGCCACGACACCAGAGCGAAGAAATAAAAATATAAATATTTCATTTCTTCGGACGGGAATCAAACCCACAACCTGTTACATTTAAAGTAACACTTTGTGCTCCTGCGCCGCGACTGGCCTCTGATACATGCAGTATGTTTATAAGATAAGGCATACATATCATCACCTTTCCGATCCGCTTTTACTATTATTAAATAGACCATTTCAAAGCCTAGCTTAGTCTCAGCATCTAGATCTAAAGGCACTTTCTCTACATTCTATTACTTTCACCCACATTGTTATTTAAATCCGTATTTGATATGTTGTTTCTTCGTTATAAATTTGTTTTATTTTATACGAGTAAGTTACATGGAACGATTTCAAAGAATTTATTTTCAAAGTACTATCTTTTTAGTTTCACGCTGTCTCTTGCACATAGCAGAGGGACCCCGGGGGTCTAATGTTAAGACACTTTGTTCCTATTAGTCACATTCGTTCTCCACTTTCCACCAAATTATGGAGGCGTTGCGTGTTGAGTGGCGGAACTCAACGACGCGCTTTGAGTTATTAACAAACTTTTTTAATGTACACCTACCTCGTATCTATAGCAACGAAGTCAGAAAGGACCGTGAAACCGTTTTTTTAACAATAAACATAAAATAATACTTACCCAGTTTATAAACGAGGCCTTCCTTCAATTTCTTTCCATAAAATTGGGTATAGTTGCTTGCCCGCCACCCTGCTATTCTGTTGACACCTCGCAAGACTTCATCACTGATTATACAGAGGTCACTCTCGCAGCTCCACCTCATTGCAGTCGAATCACCCACAGAGACGCATGTACTGTGAAAGAACAAAAATACAAGTTTTAAAAAAATATTGAAACGGTTGTGGCATAGCGGCACAGCGTCTGCAAATGCCACGGCTGTGGGTTCGATTCCCAATCGATGGAACGAATTATAATCATTCCCTCGCTATTTCTTTTAACATGTAATATCTTGGAAATTGTACGGAGAGTGGGGAATGGAGAGTTTAGACAATAGATTTCCTGTTTACCCTGCTATGTGCGGAATACGGCGTTGACGTAAAAAAAGGCCATTTAATGCAGAACGAATCTAACCTGAAGATTTTTCTCGGGAACATAACGCTGCGACCACAAAATTTAAATTTAAAAGAAAATATATCTTTTCTTTTTTCTTTCAAAAAAATACAATAAAAAATATGAATGTATGTACATATTTCATCACCAAAAAGGTTAACAAAGGTCTTTGATGAACGTAACAATGAATGTTATCTATTAATAGTGTCATACTTGTAGACGCTAATTGATACTTCGTTAGTGGGTTTATTTA
The DNA here is from genome assembly GCA_013421005.1 of Heliconius erato x Heliconius himera. Lineage (NCBI taxonomy): Eukaryota > Metazoa > Arthropoda > Insecta > Lepidoptera > Nymphalidae > Heliconius > Heliconius erato x Heliconius himera. Next base: position 40,963 of record JAATLQ010034216.1, read on the forward strand.
TATGCCGCCTGATGTGTTAGGCCCGTACTTATTAACCGCATCCAACTCTGAGATCGATCTTGAGAGTGATCTTGAGATGACCTTTTTATTCATATTCTAATATTTGTGGCCAGTTGTGGCACAGTGGCACAAGCGTGTGATTGTAAACGCGATAGGCTGTGTGTTTGATTACCACTCGAAAAACTAAATATTTAATATTTTCATTTCTTCGCTCTGGTATCAAGGCAAAGTGCGGAGTTACGGTATTCAACACGCATTGCCTCCAGAATTCGTTGGGAGCGGGGTGTCTTAATACTAGGCTCCCTCTGCCTACTCTACTATACATATATAAACCGAATACAATGTGAAGCTGAAAAAAAATGAAAATTGCATCTTAAGATCGCTCTCAAGATCGATCTCAAAGTTGAGAGCGGTTTATAAATACGGGCCTGTTTATATTTTAGGACTATGCGTCGCCCGTATCTTTATGATTGTTATCTTGGACTTAAAATAAATAATATCCCGCATACACCAGGGTAGGCAGAGGGAACCTAGTTTAAGACACTCCGTTCCCCATTTTTCGCCGAGTTCTGGAGGCCTTGCGTGTTGAGTGACGGAACTCAACGTCGCGCATTGTCTCGACACCAGAGCGAAGAAATGAAAATATAAATGTAAATAAATATTTCATTTCCTCGAGTGGGGATCAAACCCACAACCAGTCAATTTTACAGTCACACTTTGTGCTTCTGCGCCACTACTACTGGCCTCAAGCGTCTTTAAGACGTAAAATGAAAAAATGGAAAATGCCGTCTTTTCGCGTTCTTGTAGGAATTTTAAGAAATCCTATAATAGTGCTTCCATATATTTCTTAACCAAATTTCAATTTTCTATGTAAGTCAGTTACTCAGCAATGTAAGAGTTTGATATATATCAAACTCTGCTAGGCCTATGTACTAGCTCATATACTATGAAGTAGTGGTACTTAGGAATTAGGGCACGTGTCCATTGTCTGTAGGTCATTAGTTCACTTTATCATGTACCAGAACATTTTAAGTTTACTAAGGGGCTTTTTTGTGCTCCTTTTTATATATAATATTTTTTTATTTCTTAATATATCAAGTATTTACGTTAAAGACATTGATAAATCAAAGGGCGGCGTTGAGTTCCACTTATTCGACGGCTGTTAAATCAATAATTGAATGGAGTTCTTTAACACTATTTTCAACCCTTATTTTTTGCAATACTATACTCTCAAATCTATGTACATTTTTCTTCATTCACGCTTCACGCTGTATCCCGCACATAGCAGGGTAGGCAGAGAGAATCTGGGATTAGTATTAAGACGCCCCGTCCCCAAGAAGACACCGTTTCCCAGTCCCCGCACATTCTGTCGAATTCTGGAGGAAGTGTATTTAAGTGTCAACAATGCGCTTTGCCTCGTTACCAAAGTGAACAGAATGAAAATATAAACACTAAATATAAATATTTTCTTGTAGGACCTAAAACCTATCGCATATACAGTCGCACGCTTATACCTCTGCGCCACGACTGTGTGTTATATTTTAAAATATGAGCAATTTTTAAAATAATGTCTAAACAAGACAAGTTTCAACATAACATTATATATAACGTATAAACTTAAAGCCAGTCGTGCAGCCTTGAGGCCAGTCGTGGCGCAGCGGCACGAGGTGTGACTGTTAAACCGACTGGTTGTGGGTTCGATTCCCACTCGAGGAGATGAAATATTTACTTAAAATTTATATTTTCATTTCTTCGCTCTGGTGTCGAGGTTAAGCGCGGCGTTGGGTTCTGTCACGCAACACGCAAACACGCAATGCCTCCACAATTCGGCAGAAAATGGGGAATGGAGTGCATTAACACTAGGTTCCCTCTGCCCACCCTGCTTTGTACGGAATACAGCGTGAAGCTGATTTTTTTATTTTAAAACACATACCTACATAAAAACAAAAGTTCAATAAACATATTTTTAAATCAATTGTAAGACCACAGGAATGCTCACGAGATAAATTCAATTGCCACGCACTTGAGTCGATGTAATCAATTAAAATGGTTCGCATCTAATCCTAGGAATGTTATTAATATTGAACGATATGTTGCTGCGTATGTATGTAGATATGTAATATATATTACTGTAATAATTTAAAATTAATTAATACTACTATACAATTGTAATTAAAAGTTTTCTCACGTTTAATAAATATTTCATATAGGTATGTTTGTATGGGTATTTCTTTGAGTTATCTTCCGCATCACGCAGCCGCGACGCTTTGTCTTATCCGACTGGAGAAATGGAAATAAATAATATAATATTTATTCGAGCGGGAATCGAATCTACAGCTTTCGCATCCTCAGTCAGTCTACTGCTCTACAATGGTATAATGTTTAAAGCAAATAACAAATCATGTATCAAATTGCTGTTAGAAACGTTTCTAACCGCCAACGATAGATTTCATATTTCACTTTCCCTAATATTTATAGAGATATTTAAAATATGGGCGTTACTTAGATCTACAGGGTGGAAGAGGCAGCGCTCCATTTACGGAAACAGCATATAGGGTAAAATATTTCAAACCTATACCTAAAGAAATTAATCAAGATGCCTCAACAGTTTGGACGTAGGATTTTTTTTTCATTTCACGATTTTTATCCATACCTGTATTTCGTGTGACGCGATTACGTATAGATCTCAATAACATAAACACTTACTACCACAAAAATACTACTAAAGGTTAAACAACTTTGAACTTTATCGCTAATACATACGACTCGATTTCGAAATGAGGCGTGTGCGGCGGTGTTCCTTTGATAGGTTTATGTGTGCGTGCGTCATCCTTACAAATGGCGTTTTGTTTTAAAATTACAATTTTATTATTTATTTTGTTTGAAAAAAAAACTTTTTCATTTCTGGGAATTTATTTTTTTCTGAATTATATTAGGCTTTTATAGAGTAGTTAAAACTGTGGTTTCATTTAATGTGGTGCTGACACTTCCACCCTGTATAAGACAATATTCGATGCTAGTTTTATAGTGGTCAGACACGTAGGAATGGGTGGAGAGCCTAATGGTCCAAGCCCATCCTAGAATAATTTTAAACCTAACCTAAAATTGTCCTGAAAAATTAAAAAAAAAACCTTCACACGAACATACGAGTATCTGTTCAAAGCTGTAGTCCAGGCTCCTCCATAGAGTATTTCTAGATACGCCCGGCACACACAATATTTTAAATGCAAAAAGTGAAAAACAGAGTGACTAAGGCCAATCATGGCGCAGGGGCACAAAGTGTGATTGTAAAATCGGCTGATTGTGGGTTCGATTTCCACTCGAGGAAAAGAAATATTTAATTACATTTATATTTCCATTTCTTCGCTCTGGTGTCGAGGCCAAACGCGGCGTTGAGTTGCGCCATTCAACACGCAATGCCTCCAGAACTTTTCGGAAAGTGGGGAACGCAATATCTTAACACTAGGTTCTCTCTGCCTACCCTGCTGTGTGTATACAGCGTGAAGCTGATTTTAATCACTATGCTTCACAACTGAAATAATTTAAGCTGCAGAAAAATAAAAAAAACTAATTCAAATTATTAAAATTTCTGAGAATCATCACAGTTGAACATAAGGAAGATCTTTATAATGTCTGATATATGTCTAAGATGCCAGATCAAAAAATATAATAGGTACCTCTAACATTAGAGACACATGCTCAGTTGGTGTCGTACCGTAAACGCGATGGTTGTGGGTTCGATCGCCACTTGAGGGAGTAACTAAACTTAAATCATTTTAATTTCCTTGATCACGACAAAGCCTACCTATCTTCTATTATGCTGTACGTGAGAAATGAGTTAAGGTAGAAAAAGAAGCGTGTAATAAAGCAATATATACTGTGTACCGTAAAATTTATAATTTCGAAATACCAAAACAACGAATGTTACGCACGCTTTATACCTTTAACTAATATAAGAGTAAGCGTATTATTACCGATCCTGTTCAAGGTTTATTGAATCAGTTGCTTGGTTCGTGCTTAGGTTCGTAATGGAGTGAAATCCAAAAAGAACCCAAAATTAATAGATTTGAATAAAATTTTGGCAAAACGATACTTTATAGTGTAATTTAAAGGTTTTTGTTGGATTCGGATTAAGGCGAACGAAAATATCTTTTTTTATCACTAGGAATGTGTCAATCATTTAAAATAAACATAATCCCTATGAAAAGTTTGATTATAACAACATTGCTTATTGGTTTTTTGAGAAAATCTTTCCAAGCAAAAATTATTATTTGAATATTTAATAATAATAGTTTAATTACGTTTACTTAGGTACAAGTAGACACCCTCACCTCGTGGAACAGTTGTGGAAGGCATTTGACTGTTAACGCGACGGTTATGAATTCAAATTCCCCTTGGGAAAATGAATATGTTTAAAAAATATTTTCATTTTATTATAAACATAAAAGACCAGTCGTGGGCACAAAATGTGAGTATAAAATCGACTGGTTGTGGATTCGATCCCTATTCGAGGAAATAAAATATTTATTTAGATATATATTTTCATTTCTTTGCGCTGGTGTCGAGGCAAAGCGCGGAGTTGAGTTCCGCCACTCAACACGCAATGCCTTCAGAACTCGTCGGAATGTGGGGAACGGAGTGTCTTAAAACTAGGTTCCCTCTGCCTACCCTGCTGTGTGCGGAATACAGCGTGAAGCGGATTTAATTATTTAATTTTGAATAAAAATAAACCTACATCCGGCTCGGAAGGCAGTTCTACTAAGAAGAGCCGGCAAGAAATTCATCGATAGGAAATTGAAACCTAATATCGAATCCGCTACCTTCAAACTTATCAACAATAATCGTTATCATAAACTTCCAACATGTAATTGAAAATTCCATATCTTATTAATATATATTATTATAATAAATATATGAACTTAATTATTTTATAAAATAACCTTATGTTATAATCTGAACTAAATAGTGTAAAGTGGACACTTAAGAATTTGAAGAGGGTTGATTTTATTACTTATTTTATTAGTTGCTAGTTGAGGCAAGTCCTTGTGACACATTAGGATATATCCAATTCAAATACGGTACTTAAATTCAAAGAAATTATAATTATTATATGAACTGATTATTTCAGGGCCGTCGTAGCGCAGGAGCACAAGCGGGTGACTGTAAACGCGACGGTGGTGGTTTCGAATCCCACTCGGAGGAATGAAATAAGTAATATTTTCACTTCTTTGTTCTCATGTCAAGGCAATTCTAGTGACTTCCACGGGTCGACACGCCATGCCTCCTGAATTTGACGGAGAGTCATAACAATAAGTCCTCTCTGCCTACTCTGCTTTTCTTAAGAGACATCGACCATTGAGTTATAAATAGACTTTAATTGCGTTTTGTATTTTATACCATATTTGTAGTACATATCGACCACAGGCAAACACTGAAGTGTCCATGACATCTAAAAATGATTTTATATTATGTTTATATAGCTAAATATTTCTGTAAAAAGTCAATAAATTGATTAATCAGTCATTACATCAACTTTTTAAAGAAATATATCGTAAATAGAATGATTACTCACGTTTTTATATGCAGGTATGCACATTAATCTTCCAACGGCAGGAATTTATATGAATATGAAGATTTAAAATTAATTTAGTAATTATTTTGCATTGTTAATTCCACGACTGGTCCTATGCCTTTATTTATTGATTAATATACTACTAATATATTTATAATATGTAGAATATATTCCACTAAATTGGTTTCCAGCACTGAAATTATGGAACAAGATTTCATGCGGGTTTTGTTGCGGTGTTGTTTATTGTGTCAAAATACGCGTATTTTGCGATATATCTTTTTTTAAGTAAATGTATAAATACATTTGATTTTTCAAAAAATCATGAGGACGTAGAACTGAGTATATGGTTTGAATTTATGGTTTCATATCGATGACTCCAAGCGTTCCTGAGCTAAATACTCTTGACAGACAGACAGGCGGAGGGACGTACGGACAGCAAAGTGATCTTATAAGGGCTCCTTTTTCCTTAAAATGTAGGGAACACTGAAAAACGTATTGTCATCGAAACCGACTACGTGTGCAAAGTTTTAAACAAAGAAGAAAAGCGGGGAAAGGAATATTTTATCATTAGGTTCCCTCTGCATACCATGCGGGATAAAGCGTGAAACAAAAAAAATAATCCAAATTTGTCGAAAAGGCGGTTTCTTCTTACACTGTTACGTATGTGTAAGTTATGCGTGAAGCAAAATAAAATATTATAGAATATAGATACATGTAATTTAGATTATATCAACATTATTCTTAGAACGAGATATCGTTAGGATTGTCATCAATTGTAATAATTGTCATTGATCTTTTTCTTAATGATTCAGCGGGCTATATAACAAATGGTCTACATATTCTATTACATACTTATACAGAATATAAGTTTACATTGTAACTCGACATATAATACTACGTGGGTGTCGGTGTGTCCTACTTGGTTAATAAAATTAAAGTAATTTAGAAGAATTCGACGCCTTTGTGACGTCGCCGGCAACGAGTCCGTCGTCGCAGGGAATAACGACTGTAAACGGCGGTAGCGAGTTCGATTCCCACTCGGCGCCAGTCTTCTCTCTTGTGAGTAAACTTGGGCGTTATAACATATAACAGATAATATAATTCATTATAAATTTCTAATGTTCTAATCATTATTTATTTTCAACACTGACTGTTATAAATAACAGTCAAAATATTCATTATCTGCTATAAAATGGCGTGTGGCGCCTCGGTTCGGGAATGATCGGAAATATTTAGTAGTTGTTCGGCCTACATCGACTCCAGCCAAGGTCAAATAAAATAATGATGGCGAACTTCACATCGTATAACCTCGCACAAATATGAGCTTTAACTCAATGGCAGAAAGGCCAAATATTACTTACATTAAAATAACTAA
>JAATLQ010034216.1:47919-69502 GCA_013421005.1 Heliconius erato x Heliconius himera
ATTTTCAACACTGACTGTTATAAATAACAGTCAAAATATTCATTATCTGCTATAAAATGGCGTGTGGCGCCTCGGTTCGGGAATGATCGGAAATATTTAGTAGTTGTTCGGCCTACATCGACTCCAGCCAAGGTCAAATAAAATAATGATGGCGAACTTCACATCGTATAACCTCGCACAAATATGAGCTTTAACTCAATGGCAGAAAGGCCAAATATTACTTACATTAAAATAACTAACAACAAAAATATTAGTCTGAGCTTCGTACATTTTGTCATTGTATTATATTTACGTTGAAAATAATATAATATATATTACAACAGTTTAAAATAACAGTTAAAAAAATATAATATAATGAATAATGCATTATAAAAATATAACAGTAACGCCCAATACTACTTGTGAGCAGGCAAAGCGCGGCTTTGAGTTACGTCACTAAACACGCAATGCTTCGAAATTTCAGCAGAAAGTGGAGAACAGAAGTGTCTGAATGGAGAATAGTATCTTAACATTAGGTTCGCAGGTTCCCTATGGCTACGTAAAAAAACATACAGAAATCAATTAGGAAACGAACGGTACTTGTACAAGACAAGTACCGTTCTCAAAATTGGAATATATTTTATTTAAATCAAAACGATCATCGCGCCTTAACTTTTAGGTTCATAAAATATACAAACCTAATTTAACATACGCTTTTCAACAGATCTATGAAACAATAATGCTAAGTTGAAACGCTAATCTCCATTATTATTTATTTAGAACTGTCGTCACGACTTGTTAGTCGTGACGACAGTTCAGTCAGACAGACAGTTTTAAAATTATCGTAAATTTCAATATATTACATAGGCATGATATTATATTCTTTCTTTAGCTTCAGGCTGTATCCCACACATTACAGGGTAGGCAGAGGGAACCTGGGAGCCTATTGTTCAAACATTCCGTTAACGTTAAGACACGTTCCTCACTTTCTGCCGAATTCTGGCATCATTCAGGTATTGAGTGTTAAACGACGGAACTCAATGCAGCGCTTTACCTCATTAGCGAGCGAGGAAATGAAATTATTAAATATTTCATTTCCCCGATTGGGCATCGAACCCACAACCTAATGTGCTTACAGTCGCACATCTGTGCCCCTGCACCATGACTGGCCTCAATAATATATTCCTTACAAGTAAACAGATCTTAGGCATTAAATACTAGCCTCAATAGAATACTTAAGTGTTTTTCAATTCGTATTGTTATACTCACGTCAAGGCATTACGATGAACGTTATCGCATACTAAATACTACAAATTCTTGTGACATTGAAATTAAGAGTCCTAGATTCTAATTTTTATATCCTAGATTCTATTCTTTATATCTTACTAGGTTTTGTATGACTTATTGTGGGTACTTTATGATAGTTCTGGGTTCGATATCAGCGTTACGTTAATCTAATGCATGGTATTTTAAAGATAAATTGCGACATTTTACTGTTCGTCTTGATCCCTTCTTCCACGCGACAGTTGTGGGTTGAATTCCCACTCTGGGGAATTCATTATTTTCATTTCTTAATGTAACAATACAACGGTCGGCGTTGGGTTTTGTCACTTAACACGCAATGTCTCGAACTGAGCGAAAGATGGGGATCGAAATGTCTTACATCCTACATCCTACACAGATAGGTTAATTTTACCTTCCCTGCCATTTGCGAGATACAGCATAAAGCAATAAAAAATCTGACTCACATGATTTCGAGAAGCTGCCATATATGGTTTTTTATCACTAGTTTAATGATTATATCACTCTTTTCTCTCAAAACGTAAACAAAAACAAACAAGCATAAAAATGTGGTATTGTACCACACGTGAAATTACTAGGTCATGAGAACATTAGTATATAATTTCATATGCGAATTCATAATGTAGAGGACATCGCAACTATTAAAATGCAACCGTAAAGTCTGAGATGAATATTAATTTCTTAATTTTTATGTCAACATAAAATGGTTTTCTTGTAGCAACATAATATTTAGCATTTAAATGTTCTACTTTACTTAGTAAAATGTGTATAAGCTTATCTTATCTTCTACATTTTTTAAGACAAATAAATAAAAAAAAGTCTTTGCACTCCATTTTCACAAATTTTCTAGACATTATATTGCACTGCGGAACTCAACTCCACTTTTCTTCCAGAGTAGGAAAAGGCAAATCTCCTCAGTAATTATTACCCTAAGTCAGGATCGAACCTGCAACTTTCGCATTGACTTCGAAATTGTATATTTTAAATGATAACATCACCAACCTGCCTAACTTCTAAATAATGTTTGAGATTTTCCGTATTAGAGATCTTTAAATATTCAAGTATTTTGTTTACCGGAATCGTAAAAACAAATAACATTCAACACGTGATGTCATCTACAGTAAATTTATATGAATTATATATGAGACGATATCAATCGAACTCGAACAAAAAGCCTGCTAAATACATAATTTTGTGGAAGTCCAATCAATGTTAATTTTGAATTGAATTCATCACGTATCTTCTGCATTATACGAGACTATGTTTTCCAATTTATGTCTCTGTCTATCAATTCAAATCAAATCAGCTTCACGCTGTATTCAGCACACAGCAGGGTAGGCAGAGGGAACCTAGTGTTAAGACACTCCGTTCCCCACTTTCTGCCGAATTCTGGACGCATTGCGTGTTGAGTGGCAGAACTCAACGCCGCGCTTAACCTCGACACCAGAGCGAAGAAATGGAAATATAAATTTAAATAAATATTTCATCTCCTCGAGTGGGAATCGAACCCACAATCAGTCGGTTTTACAGTCACACCTCGTGCCGCTGCGCCACGACTGGCCTCGATGTTACAGATATTATAAGCGTAATCTAGCGCCGCAATAGCTTAAGAAAATATTTCAAACATAAAACCTTCTATAAAGTAAGAATTGAAGTAATAACCATCTGGTGTATATTTATTTACTTAAAACACAAGCAACTCCACGGATTTTCCCTACAACTGTATAGGCAGAGTCGTTTTTTCGAGATTTTTGTGTTGAGTGACAGAACTTTACAGTCCACCATCTACCAGAGCGGACAACTTAAAATAAATCATTTCCTTCGGGAAAATCGAACCATTTTTATTATGAAATTACATATACAGTTCTATTTACCAATAAATTAAATAACATTTGTACGGAAATCGATACAATGAAAATAAATTAAGATCTACATAATTTTAAAACCGTTTAGTTGAAGAATGATTAGTTACAATCAATTTGTATCAATGCCAAATTAAAAACAACCGGTCAAGTACGAGTCGGATTCGCCCACTGCAGGTTTCATATCAATTTCAGGTTTGTATGTCAACCGAAGTACGATTGACTTACAACTTATAAAAGTAAACAAACTTATTGCGGTCGTATGCACTCATTTTGTTTGAAATTAACTACAAATAAAAGTTTAATGTTTATTTCCTGTAATATACCTAAATATAAATTTTATTTTTTCTCAGGATCGGATTTCTGATTCTATCCATTATTTATATTGTTTAGCTTCGTGTTAAACTTCATAACTGTAAGTACATGGGAAGTATCCTTTAGATTTTAATTACATAGTGAATTTCGTACAAAATATATCAGAAACAATCCATAAGCGTTCACATCTTTTGAATGAGTTAACTCTAAATCACCCGTGAGTCTTGACAGATGGACAGATGAGTCCAGAAGGCAAACAGACAACAAATATGTAAACGTTCCGTATTTTTGTTTCGTGGCACAGAACCCTAAAACCAAATAAAAAATAATTTAAATGTAGGTAGATACATTAAATTTATAACTGTAGATTAGTTTTCTGACCTTTTGTCGTGTGTCGTCATAGTGATTAGTGAGTGATGCAACCGTTTAAAATTAATTGTTCATTTAACTTTACTCAAAAATTACTAATAAATTATTATAATATAAAATGCATAATAATTATTTAGGCTAGTCGTGGCGCAGAGGCACAAAATGTGACTGTAAACGCGACTGGTTGTGGGTTCGATCCCCACTCGAGGAAATGAAATGTTTACTTAAAATTTATAGTTCCATTTCTTCGCTCTGATGTCGAGGCAAAGCGCGGCGTGAATTCCGCCACTCAATACGCACTGCCTCCAAAAAATCGGCGGAAAGTGGAGAACGGAATTCCTTAACACTAGTTTCCCTCTGCCTACCCTGCTGTGTGTGAGATACAGCGTGAAGCTAATAATTAGAGCCTATTAGTGGCGCAGTGGCACAACCGTGTGTCAAACCGCGACAAGTTGTGGAATCGATCCCCACTCGAGGATATGAAACGCCTGTGCCTCTGCGACGACGGCCTTCTAATTGTATTTTATTATTTTGAATTTGAAAAATAGTTAAATATACAAATAACCACACAGTTACTATAAAAATATTGTTTTAATTGTCATTAAACCATGTAAGCCACTGGAGGTCAGGTCCTGAAAAATATATCTAGAATATATAATTAAATATAAATTAAAAAAGAGGATCAAAATTATTGAAGTAAATAACAAAACGGCGACATTTAATATCGATTGCATAACTTCTCCATATGATATATGTTGAAGATTAGTTTTAAGTTGTTTATTATAAAACCAATAATTCAAAGGTTAATAATAATGTTATAAAAAACTTCTTATATTTTTGACATGTTTTATTTTGTAATAACCTGATTTTAATCTTTAGGTTCTGTATAGATTATAATAGTAATCGTATAGAAGTACCTATCTAATATTTTTTTTCTAGTAATTGTAAATTTTTGTTTAATTTTCACAGATAAACACAGAATAGTCACGGTCAGAGCCAAGTTTAATTCGAAATGATTTATCTTTTCTATTTCAATGCAAACGGAATCTAAAAATGTTTTAAAAGTTATAAATGTAAATACTATTTCTGCTCGTGACTACATGTAAATATTTATAGATCTAATAAGTATTTCGTGTCATTGATCTCTCTTGTTTTTAAAAAAGTAAATATAACTTAAGCTTTTTTATAATTGTCGTCTATTATTTCTTTTTTTTTTCAAACATATCTTTAATATAGCATTTTTTGAAGTGAATATAATAATACTTTTTTTTAATTTAGCCTTTTATATAATAAAAACACTGTGTGTTTGGCATTAGGCTTAAAATTCGTATTTGCCTTGTAAATACTATAATATTATACGCACATCACTTTCCCTGACAGCCTAACTCTAGAACCTCTAGGAATTTTGAAGCCGTCGTGGCGCAGTGGCGCAAGCGAGTGACTGTAACGCTACGCTACGTTGTGGGCTCTATTCCCACTCGGAGGAATGAATTACTATTATATTAATATCTTTATTTCTTCGCTTTGGTACCAAAGCATCACAAGCGCGGCGGCTATATGAGAGATACAGCGTGAAGCTGTTAACTTTGAAAATATATCTCGGCAGTAAATTTTACTGAGCCAGTGTAGTGAAACAACGTATTAAAAACTAAAATGTTATGCGCATTAAAATCGAAACCCACTATGGGGCTCTCCAAAATTATATTTTACTCAACCTAATTATACGCTCTACAGTATATTTTGTTTTAAATGTAACTTTTAGTAACCACTAAAATAAAATTAACCTGTTTGTTATATTGCCACCATAACACAATAGGTTCACTCAAGGACCCCGGAAGCCATAGATTCATTAAGAACTCAACAATCGCATTTACGAAGAAAAGCAAAAATAAACACTAAATAAGAAAAGGGCTACTTCGAGTATCTATCAAAAATGCAATGAAAATATAATACATTTTTTATTTATTTTAAACAATAATTTAAAATGCAATACGCGTAAAACAAGAGGTGAATATTCTCGTAAAGATTAAAAAAGAACTATTTATTTGTCCACTAAAATAAAGTGTCATTAAAAAAAAGTTGTATGTTTAATATTATGTTGTAGTTTAATATAAAAAATATATTAAGCACTTATCGCCTATTAGCCTTTTAAAGCCTCTGTGACTGAATATATAAAAGTTGTTCGATTAAATTTAATCACCACTCGATTTATTATAATAAATAATATTCTCATTAGTGAACGGAGAATTTAGGTAAACCAAAGGTCACTAAAAAAGGAATATATCGAAATTGAACAACAAGCCGAGAATGGAGTGTGTTAACGGGTACCCAGCATATAAGGGATTAACCTCCCCTGCAAAAACTACTACTACCTACTAATACTACCTCCCCTGCAAAAACTACTACTACTAACTAATTTTGTATTACCTAATAGGATTTCAATTTAAATTTTATTAGAATATTTATATTTGCCATACAATTGTGGTCTAATAATTATTTTTAAAAAAAGTTTTATTGAGCTCTGACAAGATCAGTTAAACGAAAAGAATTTCTTACTATCTTCACTAAAATATGTATTTTTGTAAAAAAAAGGATATTATACAATTATTATATAAAAATATAATATTATAAGTTACAGTAAAAATGTTGTTGACCTCCGTCAGCAGTGGACGTCATCACGTTTGAAATATTATACATTTTAACATTCTTCTCAAATGTCATCCACGGCCGCGACTTCTCTATATTTATTTATTATCTATGCTCAATTTAAGTTGCAGATATAAAATCATTAGCTGTGTTTACTTTTCTAGTAGAATTTGTTTCGAGTGTATCTATTGTAATTATTATATACATATGTACTCTACGTCACTTTTCCTCCTATTCAAAGGATATTGTGTATTGAGTGGAACTCAACGCCGCATTTTGTCTTTTCTAAGCGTGAAAATGGAAAGCGGGACTATGCCTGTCCCGATCGGGACATTTAATTTTCTTGCTAAAAATCGAGACGTCCCACCGAAATCGGGACATCTAGCAACGCTGATATTGTACCCAAAATTATTTTGTAGAGCCTGTCATTGTCCAACTGCACCACGATGATCCTTAAAAAGACGTACAAGCAAATAAAACAAGTATTTTACAGAAAATCATTTGTAGACAACAAAACCAAGTGGCTTATAATAAAAGAAATTGACACAAAATAAACAGGATAAAAGTTAAACAAACTAAAGAACAACAGATGAATTTAAAACAATACAATTTCTCTAGAAATACCTACCTACGATGTACAATCGTGAATACAAATGTTGATAAAATTGTTTTTAAAACACTTTAGTTGGTGATCGATTGACGACGTGGTTTTCCCAATCTTCAGACACTATGTGAATAGCATACGAATAGGTAAAATTGAGTTTGTTACTTAACTTTAATGCAATTCTTTTGAAATTTAATACTATGTACATATATCTCGAAGTAACTAAAAAAAAGAAATATGATAAAAGAATATATTATTATTATTTTGATTAGAACTGCCAATAAAAATCTTTCCTATGACGCGGTGGTAAATTTTTATAAATTATATTTTTTTGGGTTATTAACTTTTATTTTGAGAGTCGAAGTATTTAGTTATTTACTATCCTGAAAAAAAAGTATTCTGTATTTTCAAAAGTATTCTGAAACATCTGAATAAATAACATTTGCAGACACATCGAATAATTATTTTTTATTATTACTTTAGGCGAAACTTTGTAAAACTAGTTTACTAGAGAAGTGCGATAAATAATTGAATGTCAATATTGAGACAGTACGTTCTCCATTTTGAACTCGAATATATAGCGCTAATAGTTAGCAACTATACCGACGAAGACGAGAATTTATATTTAGATTTTATTTAGATTTTGTTTAGATTTTATTTAGATTTTGTATGATAATACTGTTCCTATCTTTCACAGTTTTTGTCATTTCCATTTTTCCCAGTCGCAAAGTTTATTTTTCCTGTTTCCGGATTTTTTTTTTTTAATTTAAAGTAGATATTTGAGTGATTTCTATGTAAAATCTTCTAATTTTTCAGCTTCACGGTGTATCCCACACACTACAGGTAGGCAGAGGGAACCTTATGTTAAGACACTCCGTTCCCCACTTCCCGCCGAAATCTGGAGGCATTGCGAAGAAATGAAAATAAAAATTTAAATAAATATTCAAATTCCTCGAGTGGAAGTCGAACCCACAACCAGTCGATTTTACAGTCACACTTTGTGTGCCACGACTGGCCTCTACTTTCTGCTTCGATTCTTACTAAGAAGAATCGAATTCACAACCATGACGAAAATACATGAAATAAATAATAAAATATCGTTATTTCATTTAAATTTGTACAACAAGAGGTAAAAGCTTATAAAAAAAAGATGTAAAATATTTGAACTTTACTGGTATAATAGAATGTCCTAGCCATTTAACTGTTACTCTTACTATACTATACTATAGTTGTATAAATATAGTAGAGAATCGTGACCGTTTCAATGGTACTGTGAAAGGCAGCAAGGTAACAGACGATTTATATTTGTACCGGGTACTGGCTATGGACCCGGGATACGTGCAATCAATCTGCTGGCGCGTCGCCATGCACTCCGCGGCAATGATACTATTTTTAATGATTATTCAAACATTTTTTCTTATAATATAGCAATAATTAATCATTATTTGTAGTGTGAAAAATGTATTTTTTATTAAATATGATTAGAGAAATTTGGGCCAGTCGTGGTGGCCCCTGGCAAAGGCGTGTAACGTGGTTTAATTCTCACTCGAGGAAAGAACGTGGAGAGCGAAGTGTCTTAACATTAGGCTCCTTCTATATCAACTGCTATATGCGGAATACTGCATGAAAGTTAAAGAAATAATAGTGAAATGTAATGGGGAATGTTGGACTGTAAGTGGAAGTGCATGACTGTAAGCGTGGATTTTGGGTTTGTGTGGGCCAGTATGACAAATTATGTTAAAGCGAAATTTTAAATCTAACAAAATCTATATTTAAGCTTTGTACTTAAGAAATATTCCAGCAGATTATATACTCTTTTTTAACTTCATGGTGGAAGCCGTACATAGCAGGGTAGGCAGATGGAAATTGGGAATCTAGTGCTATGACACTGAGTGAAACTTACCGCCAAATTCTTGAGGCATTGCCTGTTAACTGGCGGAACTCAACGCCGCGCTTTGCCTCATACTAGAACGACAAAATGAGAATATTGATTATTATATTGTCCCCAGTGAAAATCAAACCCACGACCTCGACATCGGGTAGACTTCCCAACTGAAGGCGCCACATGTAACTTGAAACTACAAAGACGCGGACCGCTCTATTAGAGCAATGAAAAGCGACGTAGCGAATTTATTTGGTGTTTTACAATAATGATTTCGTCCGTGACTTTTGCTTTTTTTTTTGTTTTGAATTAGGTTCAATTGGAGCTAATTCGTATGGTCGTTTAATTACTTATCGAATATTGTGACGTCATTGTGCCACTGTGCGACAATGGTTGGATGCAAATAAGATATGTTCATAAAAATGTCATTTTTCGGAGAAAAAACTTTTTAGAAAACATATAAAAAACAACAAACATTGAGGCCAGTCGTGGCGCAGCGGCACAAAGTGTGACTGTAGAACCCACTGGTTGTGGGTTCGATCCCCACTCGAGGAGATAAAATATTAACTTAAATTTATATTTCCATTTCTTCGCTCTGGTGTCGAGGCAAAGCGCGGCGTTGAGTTCTGCCACTCAACACGCAATGCCTCCAGAATTCGGCAGAAAGTGGGGAACGGAGTGTCTTAACACTAGGTTCCCTCTGCCTACCCTGCTGTATGCGGGATACAGCGCTGAAGCTATTGTTTTATTTTATTTTTATAAAAAAATAACGTAGCGAGATTTCTGAGAAACTGTTTAAACTTGTTAGAGTTATAACAAATAAATTGTAACAAAAAAATATAAGTATTTCGACTAGGGGTCGCAATCCGGGATCCCGGGATTCAAAAATCCCGGGATATCGGACCAAATATAGGTCTTTTAAATCCCGATTATAATTTTACAAAAAACCGGGATTTTCGATATTTTCGGATTTTAGAAAGTTAAAAGTTAGTTATTCGAATTAAAACATGCCTGCTATTAAATTCAAGCTTATTTAAGATATACAATGGTACATAACATACATCGGCAAAAGTAAGCGATGAGTTTTCCTCAAAATTTGGAATTTTACGACATTAACCGAGTTCGACCGGCCCGACCAACGAACGTACAAATACCGTATTTTTTCATTGGGCGTCGTTGTTGCGCGTTTTTATTGCACGTCGTTGTTGCACGCTTTTCTTGCCCGTCGATGTTCCAGGTGTCATTATTGTTTTTCGTTAATATTGATTAATATGATATATATGTTATAACTAACTTCACGCTTTATCCCTAGCGGGGTAGTCAGAACGGAGCGCCTAACGCTACGGTCTTTACATACCTCTTTCGCCTCGTCCATTGTCATGAATATCTTTATACATGCCCTCCGGGGGGTCCTCATGCTTTTTACGTGACCTTCCTCCAGTATCTTTGATACTGTTTTCGAAGGTCAACCGAGATCTCCTCCTACCTCTCTTACCGCTCACTTTTCCATCATAAATCTTTTTTGCCATTCTTTCATCACTCATTCGTTCGACGTGCCCAAACCAGCTGAGCACGTTCTTCTTCATTCTCACCGTGACATCCTCGCCAGTACCTGCCATTCTGTGTACGTCTTCATTGCGGATTCGATCCGCTATGCTGACTCCGCATATCCTATGAAGAGATCGCATCTCCACGGCATTCATCTTTCTTTAATTCTTCTTCTGTAATACCCAAGTTTCGCTGCCGTATAACAGAGACGGTCGACACTGTGTACGGCCAAACGCGCAGTTGTGCTGACGTTTCGCCATCTCATCAATGCAACTAAGGCTCCGTTAACCTTGTTACCGGCAGCAATACGCCTTTCCACATCCATCTCGTATCTTTTGATCTCTACTAAACATACTTCCCAAGTATACCACTTCATTCACTTGTTCTAATATCTTTCCATTTACACTGATCTTGCATTCCGTCCTTTCTTCGTCTCTTTCAAAAATCAGAACCTTTGTCTTATTCACATTGAAGCTTAGACCATTATACTCACACCCTTCTTTCAGAGTGGTGACCAATGCCTGCAACTCGCATTCTGAGGATGCAATATGCACTGCATCATCTGCGTACAACAGGCAATTCACATTCAGGTCACCTACTTTCACTCCCATTTCACTTTGCTTCACTCCTTGGAGACAGCTATCCAAATACAAATTGAACAACTAAGCTGACATGGCGCAATCTCGTTTAACACCCGATCGGATGTCAAACCAGGGCGACATGCCAGCTCCTACTCGCACGCAGGCTGGGTGATCTCTGTAAAGAGAGAGACTTTACAGCCTGCAGCAAGGGTCCGCTCACATTGTACCGGGGTAGTATCTCCCATAATTTCGCTCTTACAACTCTGTCAAACACCTTTTCCAAGTCCACAAAAACACAGAAAACTTTTTGATTAACGGCCAAAAATTTTTCCGTGATCATACAAAGGGAAAAGATCTGATCCATACACCCTCTTCCAGGTCTAAAGCCTCCTTGGGCCTCCCACAACAGCCTTTCAGATCTCTCTTGCATTCTTCTCGCTAAAACTTTAGTATAAACTTTACTATCTAAGCTAATCTGATAGCCCTATGGCTTGTGCAGTCTATCTGTGAACCTTTGCCTTTATACAAAGTCACGATGACCGCATCTCGCCAATCGTCTGGGACCTCCCCTGATTTCCAGCATAAATTGCACAAAAACCAGAACAAGTCCAAGACGCGTGGCCCACCATATTTGATCATCTCGGCAGTAACTCCATCTGCTCCCGACTACCACATTTCAGACTTAGTATTGCACTCTCAACTTCTTTTACACTGATTTCGCCATCAGCTACATCAAGACTCAGCGTTTCGCTGCTACTTGAGACTGAGGCGTCATCACATTCATACATCTCCTTGTAAAATTCCGCCCATCGCTGCAAAAACGCTGCAAAATATATGTTGTTAAATAATAAGCCTATAAGATATTTTACACTCCCTAACCTATCTACATGACAAATTTCAACTTGTTCAACTAGTTGGATCTTGGACAATCATGACTCATGTATATCTTAAAGGTTTAGTATACTATATACCCTATTTATATACATAGAAACCACGAAGTTATAATTTTCATTATCACGATTGCCATCTTTTGAAATAAATTAAATTAAACAAATAAATTAGCTTCACGCTGTATCCCCACACAGCAGGGTAGGCAGAGGAAACCTAGTGTTAGGACACTCCGTTCCCCACTTTCTGCCGAATTCTGGAGGCATTGCGTGTTGAGTGGAAGAACTCAACGCCGCGCTTAACCTCGACACCAGAGCGAAGAAATGGAAATATAAATTTAAGTAAATATTTCATCTCCTCGAGTGGGGATCGAATCCACAACCAGTCGGTTTTGCAGTCACACCTCGTGCCGCTGCGCCACGAAATCTTCCGTAATATATGAATAATAATAGATAACAATGGAACCGCTTGGCCTTCATTCACAAAAAGGGCCAAAATGGAAATGTAAATTCATATAACAAGTACGTAAATAAAACCTTATAAATAATTCATTATATTTGTATTTATTTAAATCCTTCTTCACACTTTAAGGTCAAAATATATGTTTCGTATAATCCATGGTCTTTTACAACAATTAAAAATAATGTAGCTTTTTTATAGTATTTTGTTTCGTCGCTGTTATTACTTTGGGCGCAAGCGTGTTTACAGACTGTAAACGTGATAGGTTGTGGGTTCGATTTCCACTTGAGGAAATGAAATATTTAATTTTTTCCTGATAACCCACAGACAAAAGCGCGGCGTTGACTAGAGTTCGGCGGAAACGGGAGAACGGAAATGTCTTATGAGACATGGAGTGTCTAAATATTAAGTTCCCAGCTTCTCTCCATGTACCATGCTATGTTCTCGGACTTGAACCCACAACCTATCGCGTTTACAGTTGCAGTTGCACGCTTGTGCTGTGAAGATGGAGGGAAGTATTTGACTGCGTTTGGACCTAATTTCATAAACACACAGCACATTATTCAGTATCTAGAATCCACCCACATGATCAACATTCATTTCTGGTTTCACTTTGTTTGTACCTAATATAGCAATATCCTTTAAATAAATAATTAATAAGAATATTTTATCGTGGTGCAATAGAATAGATATATGAAAGTTGTGTGTTGAATCCATAGGCAACGGGCAATGTCTATAAAAAGAGAAATAAAGAGTGCCTAAACACTGTTTCAATCCGCTTACATTTAGTTATTGAAATTTTAAGCAATAGATAGTGATGATAAAATAACATATTTACTTTCGACATTGTAAAAGCGATGCTTGTAGGTTCGATTCCCACTCGGAGGAATATATTATCTTATTTCCACGCTTTGGTACACAAACTGCGGTGTAGAGGCCCTTCAACATGCAATGTCTCGAAAATTGGACGATGTTTCGGAAATATAGTGTCTCTACACTAGGTTCCTTCTACCTACCCTACGTGCAGAACACATCACGAAGCTAAAAACTCACTTTATCTTCCTAAATGGCAAATGAAGTGATAAATAAAAGAATGAGGCCAGTCGACAATCGAGAGAACAAGTTCTGGTAACTAGACAATTCGTGGCGTTGAGTTCCGTCACACAACACGCAATGCCTTCAGAGTTCGGCGGAAATTGAGGAACGGAACTATTCCAATGAGAACGGGACCGGATGGAACGGGAAGTGTTTTAGCACTAGGTTCCCAGGTCCTCCGGCTACCCTACTATATGCAGGATACAGTGGGAAACAAAAAAAATAGATACATTTTGTAGGTGTAACAATTTTATAAGCTACGTAACGTTTTGTGGAATCATAACCTCTAATACTACTAATCAATATGACCATATGTGCAAAGTAGTTAGATAAAAAATCGAAGGCCACAGTAGTAAATTCAATTCAAGGTTAGATATCGTCTGGAATTTTAATTAATAAGTCTTTATATAAGTCGATAGCTTATTATTTTTGTTGTGTTAATTTGCATTAACTAGTGTAGCATCTTTTTTTAAAGAATTTTAATTTTTAGATCAGGCCTTCGTAGGGCAGAGGCATAAAGGTTTGACTGTAACACGTTCGTTATAGGTTCGATCCCCACTCGAGGGAATAAATTATTAATATTTTCATTTCTTCGCTCTGCCAACAAGGCAAAAGAGGGGCGTTGAGTTCTGCCACTCGTCACACAATGCCTATAACAATTCGGCGGAAAGTGGAGAAAGGAGTATCTATTTAAGTTAATAAGAAATATTAAAAAAAAAAATCATAACTTATTATTATAAAATCAGTTTTACTCTGTGTCCCGCAAACAGCAGGGTGGGCAGAGGGAATCTAGTGTTAAGACACTCCGTTACCTACTTTCCGTCGAATTTTTCGAAACATTGCGTGCTGAGTGCCGGAACTCAACGCGAAGTTTTTTTATTGGTGCCAGAGTAAAGAAATGCATATATATTAATAAATAATAATTCACTGCCCCAAGTAGAGGTCGAATCCACAACCGTCGCGTTACAATCTTATAAGCAATATTTAGTTTATTACGCGATGGAAGACATTGATGGACAAATTCCCTATTAATATTAGGTATATTATTATGACTATGCCTCGACCTTGCTTACGATGGTGTGACGTCACGGACGACGTCAGCGACCATAAATTATAATATAGGCTTAACTCACTTATTTATTGACGGATTTAATTTTTTTTTAACCTTTTTTAAAAATGTATCTATATTTTATATTATATTAAGTTGAAATTAATAATGTAATTGTATTTAATAGTAATATAATATAGTTATTTATATATTAATTATATTTTAGAGGTATGTAGAAACCGTAGTGTTTGGCGCTCCGTTCTCTCTGACTACCCAGCTAGGGATACAGCGTGAAGCTAAGTTAATAATATATTTTATTACGCTTTAGCTTTTATTAAATCAACTCAATTAAAAGATGGCCAAAACTGGTGAAAGACACTTACCACGTATTACAATCTTCCATGCGGGTGTCCCCCTCGAAGTACCATTTACTGTTGTGCTGGCAGGGCTGCTTCAGCGGGTTGGGCGCCGGCTGGCACACTGGTTCGTAGTCAGGACAGCAGTCGTCGTGGTTGCGGTTGCAGAATTCATCACAGTAGCACAGGGTATCTGGGGATTTGTTCTTGCTTTAGTATAAAATAAAAAAAATAAATAAATCGACTTTACGCTGTTTTCCACATATAGCAAGAAGAATTTAATATTAAGACATTCCATCCCCCACTTTCCGGCGAATATTGGAGGCATTGCGTGTTGAGTGGCTCAACGTCGCGCTATGCCTCGACACTAAAGCGAAGAAATTAAGGTTTTAAATATTTCATTTTAACCACCAGCAGTCGCGTTTACATATTTTTGCCCCTGCGCTACGACTGGCTCTTTAAAACTAAAGTAATTATTAACAATTATAGTAATCATAATATAATAGGAAGAGAAAATCTAAAGTGGAAGTGGCTTAGTGCTCCTCAAGTCCACTGCTAACGAAAAAATGGTTTACGTAGCATCTCCTATAGAGCATGGGACCAAGTGATACCTTTATACATTGCGTTCGTAACTTTCTCCCCAATTTTCAAGATATTGCGTGATGAAGTGCGAAACTCAACGCCGCTATTTGTCTTGTTACAAGAGCTTGTTGATTATTTTTTACTTACACATTTTTTTAAGAAAAGCTTATAAAATATGTATGTATTCATATAATATTAATAGATTCTTGCTAACCCTCGTCATTCATCTCCATTATTACTTTACAATTCTCACAAGTATTCAAAGTTATTGACCTTCTTAGAACGTCATTTTACATCAGGATTGCTAAGGCTAAGTATTACGGAGTTTGGCATAGGAATGGGAAAGTCTAAGTTATTAATATTTTATGGTGTGTGTATCTTTGAAGCAGTGTCGTATAGTTTCCAATTAGAAAGGATAATATTTTTTTAACTTTCACGCTGTATCCCACACAAAGATGGATAGGCAGAGGGAACCTGGGTACCTAGGGTTAAGATAGTGCCTTAGCCTCTCTTTTCTCTTCTAAATATTCCACCTCCAGAATTCAGTGAAAAGTGGGGAACGGAAGTGGCTTAATAGGAACGGGACATCTTAACACTAGGTTCCCAGGAGCTCTCTGCCTGGGAACCCTGGGTACCCTGGGTATCCAGGACACAGAGTAAAGCTGAAAAAAATGGGCATTACCGAGTATCCTATGAGAGCATCCGTCTTCTCTGTCCTTACAGCATTTTCTATCGATGCCACAGTACGGACCTCGGGGTAGGTCAGGGTGGTAATAGGCTGCGACGGCGCTTAACAACGCGCCTAGGATGAGGAAACGCATTCTGTAACAAAATAATTTATTTTAGATTATATAAATTTCTTTTTTGTTTTGTTTTAAGCTTTATCTCTAAAGTCTCTGCAGGAAATCAAATTGATTAACCTCGATTGAGAATCGAACACACAACCATCAAGTTTACAATTAACATTAAAGGTATAATATTTACTCCTTACTTCGGGTGTAAGTATATTTGTTATTATAGGTATTTTATGAGTAATCGATACACGTGCCTGCGCTCTTATCAACGATTATGGCCAATTTAAAGATTTTGCTTCGAGAACAGAGTAATGAATTGTCAGTGAAAATTTGTAATGCATGTGTATATTTTTTTATGCAAATATTATATATATTTACTTTTTTAATAGTATCTTCTTTTACTTTTTATGTCCTTTTATTTGTAAAAAAGATCTTTGCCCCTCAAACAGAACAACGGTATATTTCCATATCGACACCCTAGAAAGCCTATCGACACCCTAGAAAGCCTATCTCTCTATTGGTACCACCAATTAAAAAAACAGTTTTTGGAGCTAATACAGTTATTCCCCGTTTATGTAAGTTGTATAATAAAACCTGCGACTCTATAGATATAAATGCAGATACGCTTATTTCGTTTAAGTCCTCAGTAATTAATCATATAATCAATCAGCAATAATTTCTTACTAAGTTTAAAAGTACCATATTGTTAATTACTAATACTAATCATTATAATGTAAAATGTTTTTGTTCTCCCTTTTCTTTTTCTTTTTATAATTACGTTTATGTTTATTTTGTATCTTTAATGTTCAGTTTTTTTTTTTTATTAAGTTTATTGTATAAATTGAAATGGTTGTAAAGCCGGGCGCAATATACGCATGCAGTGTTTGCTTTCAAACGGCTATACATTATTGATATTATATTGTGCTTGTAAAATTACTCATTTAAAAATGTAATAGCCACTAGCAAACCAAATCAAATAAATAAATAAATAAATATTTCATTTACGGCCGTGAGTTTGAGTGAGCGAGTTGCGAAATTTTATTAAACTTTTTAGCCTAAATAGAACTAATACTAGATTGTTGTTATTTATCTCGAAATTGTATAAAAGAACCGTGTGAATGATAAAGTCGTTGTCTTTTCAATTAATTTTTTAAACAAGTTAAGAAAAAGGAAACAATGTAAAGCTCGACATTTTACCCTACCTTGAAACTTAGAAATAGTTTTTTTATCTGTTTTATTTGATTTCATTATAAAATGAAAAAGTAAAAAAAAAATTTTCGAAATTAAAAAAAAATACATCAATAATGAAAGCTTTAAACGGTTACTTCTGTACATAGTCAGTCTACAGCACATTGACCTATTTGCAAAATAATAATAAAGCTGATAAGAAAAACACGCGGTACTAATATTTACGTTTCAATTTGGAATGCACTTAGCTAATGGTATTTGGAAATACTATGAATTTGTTATTTATGTATTCTTAGTTTCGCGTGTGTCCTACAAGCATCTGGACAAGCGGAGAGAACCGAGTGCTAAGACACTCCGATCTCCACTTTCCACCGGGATTGCGTATTGAGTGACGGTACTTAACGCAGTGCTTTAATTTGAAGGAAATAAATGTTGTGTGAATGGAACTAGTGGAAATAGGACTCACAAATATCATGTTCAAAATTTAGACACTGTTTTACTACGTCACGATGACCTCAGCTAAACTTATTACCTTATGTATAAATAAGTTACTAAAAAAATATTTGTTATTTTACGGCGTTGAATTCCGTCAGAGTATCTAGACAAAAGGTTCCTTTTAGAGTGGCACCTTGCGACACGTGATGAAACGTGAAGTTTCTTTTTTTTATGAGCTTCACGCTGTATCCTGCTCATAGCAGGATAGGCAGAGGGAACCTGGGAACCTAGTATTAAGATACTCATTTCCCATTAAGATAAAAAAATACATTCTAGGCTACATTCCATACGTAGCTACATTCACCGATATTGGACACGCTACATCGCCAAATGCAAAAATGCGTGAAGATAAAAAATATGTATTAAACACTAAACTCACCAACTTAAGATAAGTTTAAATTTTAAAATTATTATTATTTAACGTATTTTTATTTTTGTGGCCGTCGTTGGTGTTCTTTAAGCGCGACGGTCGTGCCTTCGATTTCCAGTCGAGAAAATAAAATATTTCGTATTTTAATTTTCTCGCTCTGGTAATGAGGTGAAACGTGGCGTTGTGGGATACGGAACGGGCTTAATAAAAAAGTGACCGAGCGTTTGGCTTAGTCATCACCGTCCGCGACCCCGTGTAACAGCAGAGGACCTCTGATTCGTACTAAGGTGACAGATTATACTTAAATTATTTTTGTAATGACTATGCTGCAAAAACAAAGTGAGGAGTTAAGTTTCGCCATTCAACACGCAATGTCTCGAAACTTCGAGAAAATGGTGCTTCTTTCTGTCTGCCTTTATAATATGCTGATGAAAAACATGAAAATAAAAAAAAAACCATCATTTCATTCCTGAAAAGACTGAAAAGTTTATTCACAAGGTTATTTTTCATACACTGACAGATTTACAGTCGTGTGAATTGGCACATTTTATTGCGTATGTAGAACATATGTATGTCACTAAATATATTTATTTCACTTAATTTAATTATTATATTTTTTTAGGGGCCAGTTGTGGCCCAAGTCCCCAAGGTTGTAGGTTCGATTCCCACGCGAGGAAATGAAGCCTATATAGGTATAGTTATAATACAATCGATGTAATTTAGCTTCCCAGGTTCCTTGAGTTTCTATTTTTCCAAATGATGTACGGAATTACCTATAGAGGTACAATAATGAAATTACGCGTTACACAAAAAATACCTTTTTAATTCTATTTTTTATCAGAAATCAGAATAAATAGATTTTGATAAGATATAAAAATCACAGTAGTATATTATTAAGTATATTAACCTAAATGAAACAAACATAGAACAGAATGTTTGTTAATGTTGTAATCTAAAGCATTTTCTGGTAAAATATTTTTTTTCAACAGTTTGATTTCAGTGGTAATCGAGCCCGCTTACACCCACGTTGTCACAAATATTAAAATTTATTTATTTATTATTTGATGACCTAATTATAAGCAACACTACATTCTGAGAGGACGACATCATTAAGAATTTAATACATATAATTTAGGTAAAAAGAAAAAAAAAACAAATTAGTAACAAATTGCAGACCAAAGACAAATGAGATATTTTTTTTAATTACAAGATAGCTTAAGATTTGTAGTTGTGGATTTATTTATATTATACTGTAAAAAGCTAAATAAAAACTAGAAAATGGAGTGACTTAGCAATAAGTAGGTTCTCTCTGAAACTATAATAATACAAAAAATATCATTATATGACAGTTATATAAGTTAGAATTTATATATCTGTCATACAATGTGAGAATATAATATAAGAACCAAAAAATTGTTATTTTTAATTTTTTTTGGTTGAGCAACTTTCAAAATGACTGTAGTGTCATCTTACTTTAGCGGATTTCGTAATAAAATCGTTGTGATAAATCAATTGAGTACTAAAAGTCAGATTTAGTTTAGGATTACGTCGTATTTTGACCGAAATTTTATTAGCTATATCAATTTTAACTTTAAATATATGCAAATAAGAATCTAACTTCGATAGAAACAAAAATTTGAATGATTTAAGTTGTAAAAATTTTTACAACAATACCCTTTGTTTAGGTTCCACATGTGGAATTTGAGAATCGTCGTAAAATATTTAGGCGACAGTGGAAAATAAAAGTGCAAGGCTTCGAAATCCATATGTGTCCCAAATTATGTAAGATTTTTTTTCTTTTATATTAGACAGATATGTTTATAGCTTCACGCTGTGTACTGTATATAACAAAATAAACAGAGAGAATATAGTAGAGAACATAGTGTTAAGACACTCCACCCCCATATTTCCATGGGATTCTTTCCTGCAAGTCCCGATTTTTAGCCCAAAAATTTAATTTCTCAATCGGTCAGGACATTCATAGTCCCTTTGTTCACGGATTATTCCACATACTATGAGAATTTCTTTTTATTACTTTAACAATTTCATAAAAATATAAATAAGTATATTTGTAAGTCATGTATAAATACTCTGAAGACTTGACTGCTTTACAAGATAAACCAAAAATAATATCGTCGAAGTGTAGCGATGTTTTTCCATATAAAAACATTTTATATTGTTAAAATTTTGTATTTACACCATTGGAAGCTTTGTTTAATTTGTATTCAACTAAATAGATAAAATAAATCCTCATTATTTTAATTTGTTGTCCCGCTTTCAGCGAAAGAATCCCGCTTTTTTACTTATTTTTTTTTAAAAATCCCGCTTTTCACCGAGATTTGACGCTAACTCTACTGACTTCAAGGGCCCTCTCTACGTGACAAATTTCAGCGTTCTACGCCTCGTACTTTCGACTCGACTGTCAGCCACTCAGTAACGGAAAAACTGGATATATAGGGGAGAGGGGGGTAGCTTTGAACAGGGGCACTTTTGAAAATATGTGTTAACAGAGCTATTTTAAAAAGAAATTTTGTTAGATTTTTTTTGAGTAGTGGCAGCACTAACCTGCACACGTGTCACTTGTCACCGCTGATATATGAGAGCCCGTGGTTGAGTTACGAGGAGTGTTTGATTTTGAGTAAAATTTTATACATTTTTAAATAAACGCGTAAGGATCGCAGGGATCCAATTCATGGTATATGGTTTTATTTTTTCCTCTCTTAGTTAGAATTTTTCATATATCATGCAATAAACTAGAAATTAATACAATTTTTAAACTTTTACTTGAAAAAAAAACGTTTTTAATTTTTCAAATACCACTGAGGCAGCTTTGAACAAAATAAGGGGGGCAGTTTTGAATATTATTATATATAACAAAATACCGCGAAAGAAAAACAAAACTAAACTGAACTTTTCTTTACAAGAAACAGACGTATGAAGACTACGTAATGGATTAGACTACCACTTAATAAATATTGGACACTCCATTTTAGCGAATGTTTCATCATCTATGAATAGTAAAAAAGTAGCTTGTACAATTTTTTTCCTTACGTCACTATACTATATCCATGTTCCTTTAAATTTAATTTATCTAAGTTCAAATTAGGGTAATAAGCTGTTTATTAAAAAATATTTTGTTTTATTTTCATAATATTAGGTTTATTCTATGATTGATCCTGACTGGTTGTGGGTTCGATCCCCGCTCGAGGAGATGAAATAT
>JAATLQ010034217.1:9617-48361 GCA_013421005.1 Heliconius erato x Heliconius himera
TATATATATATATATATATATATATATATATATATATATATATATATATATATATATATATATATATATATATATGCAAAAAATATCTATTTATCTTGTGTCTACACAAGAGTGTGGGGTGGCCGAAAATTTTATAACACAAGAATTTAAATATGAAACTTTAGTTTCCACAAAAAGCCCAGTGTTTTCCGTGTTATCTTTGGTCAATACAATTAACTATTTTTAAATTATATGTATAGGTTATGTTATGGTTATGATAAAACTTTCTATTGTATTTTTTGCTTTATGCTGTATTTCACGTATAGCAGGGTTCGCAGACGGAATCTAGTGTAAAAGCACTCTGTTCGCCATTAAAACTCTTCCGTTCCCCTCATTTCTCTGAATTCTGAAGGCGTATTGTGTCGCGGAATTCTTTGCCTCGTTACCAGATAGAAGAAATAAAAATATCATCAATATTTCATTCTCCCTGGGAATCGGACCGACAACCGTCACGTTTGCTTTCACACACTTGTGCCCCAATGCCATGACGGTCTATTTTATTGCTTCTTGCTCTGTCCCGGATGTAGCAAGGTGAGCAGAGGGAACCTAGTGGTAAGACACGGCGTTCCCTACGCACTGCCCAATTTTCGAGACATTGCGTAGTGAGTGGCGTAACCCACCGCCGCGCTTTGTCTAGTTACCAGAGCGAGAAAGTGGAAATAATTCATTTCCCTTATGGGGCTGGAACCCACAACCGTTGCACAGGCAGACGCCGTACAGCTGCTACACGAGAGGTTTTTTTTTAGTACAATTACCTGAGATAAAGACTGATATGAGTTGCCAAACGCGTCGCTGGCCTCCGACATATAAGATGGGGACATGGCCACCATGGCGTCCTCTGAAGAGCTCTCCTTCAATACATTCCTCGTTTGTTCGGATTCGCTAACTGCATCCGCTTCTCCACTCTCTTGTTTTGTGCTTTTATCTATATCCGCGTAGCTAGAAAGAAAAAAAAATGTTTAATATAAATTAATAAAAAAATCTAATTAAAAATAATGTTTTTTAGCTTCACGCTTAATCTCTTGAACGGAGCGCCAAACGAAACAGTCTCCGCATACCCCTTTCGCCTGGTTCACTGTCATTAACCTGTTCTTATATCCTCCGGGGAGTTGGTTCTTGTCTGATCTTTCTGCAGTATCATAGAAACTGTGTTGTCGAAGGTCAACAAAAGTTATCGGCTGCCTCTCTTACCACTCATTCTTGCTTTATAAAACAGTTCTGCCATACTTTCATCACTCATTCGCTCGACGTACCCAAACCACCTAAGCAAGTACTTCTTCATTCTCACCGTGACACCTTCGCTAGTACCTGGTATTGTGTATCTCGTGATTGCGGATACGATAAGTTAAGCTGACTTCGCATATCCTACGAAGAGATCGCATCTCCACAGCATCCATCAATTATAAGGTCATCGAGGAGCAAGGATACAAGCTTGCTACTGTAAACGTGACGATTGTGGGTTCGATTTCCACTCGTAGGATTAAAATATTTTATATTTTCATTTCCTTGCTTTGGTAACGTGGCAATGTGCGGCATTGTATTCCGCCACTCAACACGCAATGCCCCGAGAATGCTGCGGAAAGTGAAGAATGGGATTAGCCTCCAAGGTTCCCTCTGCCTACACTGCTACATGCGGGATACAGCGTGAAGCTAAAAAAAAGTTATTATACAAGATGGAAGCCACTACTCTCCTTTAACGGGAGCAGCATGTATGGTAAGATTTCAAACCCATACTTAAAAGGCGTAGGATTATTGTTTTCACTTCATGATTTTTATCCATATTGTATTATGTGTGAGTTATTTATTAATAGATACCAATAAACATCTACTACTACAAGAATAATAAAAAACGTTGCCAAGTGGCAGCGTTTAGAAACGTTGCCAATCTGCCACTTTTCTTTCTCAAGAAACATACTCGAACGAGAAAGAGATATCTCTCTTTCTATTTTACGCATTTACCTATTTTTTATAATAATCATAAACAATGTTCATTTCACCGCCATTACCTACGACTCGATTTAGTGAATGAGGCGTATGTGATATTGCCGTTTGACAGGTTAGTGACTGTTTACGTATTTTTTTTTTATTTTACAACGATAATTTAATTATCTATTTTGTTTGAAAAAAAAAACATTTCAATATTAGGCTTTTATAAAGTAGTTCTGTCATTTAAAGTGGTGAAGATAAAAACACTTATGTATATAGAGATGATATATATAGTAATAATAACATAAATTTACAATTACCTAACAACTCGATGTGTGCACACTACAAACTCTGGCTTGGAATTCCATTGATGATAGGTTATGTAGAATCGAGTTTGAAGCCAAATCCACTGCTGGCCTTTCGTAAGAAACCTATAGTAGCACGACGTGAGCTCCCCTTTTTGCATCACTGAAAAAAACGTTTAGTTAGATTAATAATTTATTATTTTTTTATCAGCTTCACGCTGTATCCCGCACACAGCAGGGTAGGCAGAGGACGGAGTGTCTTAACACTAGGTTCCCTAACCTAGTGTTAAGACACTCCGTCCCCCTCCGTTCCGCTGAATTATGGAAGCAGTCGCGCTTTGCCTCCAGAGCGAAAACATTAAAATATATATTGAAATAAACATTTAATTTTCTAGAGTTGATATCAAATCCTTAACCAGTCACGTTTACAGACACACTTTGTGCCCTTGCGCCACGAGTGGGCTCGAATTTATACATTATCAATTATCATAAATATTATAAAATCAATAAAGTTATTAATGTATTTATTTT
This sequence comes from Heliconius erato x Heliconius himera, assembly GCA_013421005.1. NCBI lineage: Eukaryota > Metazoa > Arthropoda > Insecta > Lepidoptera > Nymphalidae > Heliconius > Heliconius erato x Heliconius himera. The sequence continues at coordinate 12,419 of JAATLQ010034217.1, forward strand.
AGTAATTCATAGTAAATGTACCTACTATTAACCTCTGTTATATTTCTGGTATAGCTACGGATGGAAAAGTAATTATTATTATTTTAAATGTAACTAATTTAACCGCATTAATCACGTATATTTAAGATTTTACATTTTGGAAACTCGATGTTTCGAACACTTTGCAGTAGTCCGTAGTCACGGGTAGACTGAGGTGGCATTCGTCTGTCAGTTGAATAATTATTATATCAAACTACCGCCAACGATTTCTTAATTGCCTCGCGTACTGCCCTGGATTCCTGCAGAATGAGCTGATAGTAACTCATCGGTATGATGAGTTTAAGACTTCAATGATTTTATGAGTGGGTCCCAGGTGGTAGAAAGTTTCCAGCCATCCTTTCTATTGAAATTAGGAATGTATCTGGTTTCCTTAGCGAGGATTTGGAGTTTATCAAACCTAATGTAGTGGCTGGGTTTATCCACAGTATGCTCACACACAGCTGACTTCGATACATGCCCATTCTTGATATCGAAGATGTGTACCTTCACCCTAAAACCGATGCTTCTCTTTGTTTGACCGATGTATGATAAGCCACAGTCACAGTCTAATTTGTATACACCTGCAATCTGTAAAGGAATATTACTTTTTACTGGTCTCAAGATTTAGCTCACTTTTTTTAGGCTTGATATCAAGAATGGGCATGTATTAAAATCAGGACGAGATGACGGCCAGTCTTCAGCTCTGATAAAGTTGAAAAGGTTCGTTCCTAACCAAGATTGGGTGGATCGAACTTTATAACTCGTCGTCAAGGCTTGCTGAATGGGCTATGCTTGGTTATTGAACATAGTGCTGTCAAGGAGCTTTACAACCTTCTCAAGAATGATATCTTGATAAATTTGTGCCGAAGTTTTGAAACACCTTTTTCTCTAAAATATGACTCAGTCACTCCTTCATAGCTAGAACACCAGCAAAACATCGCTGAAGTTAGATAATGCACACGATCTACTCTGTTGACTAATTAGGAAGCTTCTTTAGAGCTTTCAGTATTAATAGTAAAAATTTTGGTCAATTATATTTTTTTTCTCACAATTGTCTAACAAAAAAAATCTGTGACATCCCTTTGCGTAACGCGTAATTTTGATTTTACCACTCCATTGTTTTTTAAATTATCAGTTAAGGAATGACCAATGCGTCTCTTATAGGCTGCTAGTGCTAAGTGATCTTTTAAAATATACGACATAGTTCTATATGCTACCTTCATCTCCTGAGATAAAGTCTTTTACGTTTGGTCATGATTTCTTTGAATTCTTTCCCTTATCTCACTTTGATCACCACTATGTGGACGGCCAGACCTTTTTCTCTCGCAAACAGGAGGTTTCAGTGAACCTATCAAAAGCCCAGTACACAAACATTTGGCTACTAATATCAAGTGTATGGAGGATTTTAAATATTATCACATATTCTCGTTATTACTCCACTCCATTTTAACCTCACAAAATACTTTACAATATATTGGCGCGAAAATAAGAAAACAATGAAAAACAAAAATGACGAATTCCAAATTCAAAAGTTATATTTTGTTTATTTTTAGTTTTAAAAGTATTATGGCCCGGGTAAGTATACACCTTTACAAATGATATAAAAAATGTTGTCTGTCTGTCTTTCTATTTGCCCGACCTAATCTAAGCGGCTGAACCGATTTTTATGCGACTTTCACGAGAAGATAGAAAAGATTATGCAGCGACATATAGGCTTTTTATTTCTGAATTCCCGTGATTTACGAAAGACATTTTTCCGATAGATACAATTTTTACGAGCAACGATTATTTTCGTTATATTACAATTTATTTAATTCTTTCTTCTTTGTATTCTACGTGTCATTACTCCCAGCTTTTACTGCCAGGGTCTACCATCCGACTCAATTTATTTCACATCAGCATCCTCGGTTCTCATGTCCTACATCACAACATCCAGCCATCGCTTCCTTGGGCGTCTAAGTCCCGGGAAAGTCCTGTCCTAAGTCTAGGGACAGACATAGCAAGGCACTTCCTACCGACATAGTTCTTAGACCGGCGCTTATCTGCTACGTCACGAGCTCCAAGACTAAAAATTTCGAATGAATGTGTTGCGTATGTGGTCAGACTGCATTACGCCGCACATCTATCTCAACATCTTAATTTCCATAAAGTGAAGCTTAAACGCAGTCCACACCAGTGACCTCCCACCATTTTATTAGCGCTTATAGGGCCTTGGACATCGGGATCGATGCCCCCAGTCTCGTGCATAACTAATATAAGGTACCTAAACCTTTTTAACTTAACGACTGGCTCATAACCGATTTGGTTATTGCTCCACTCTGGGCTCCCTTTAGAGGTTCACTTTACGCTCTAGCGTCAGTCGGTTCTTGTCAATGAGTACTATGTCATCGGCATACATCACCAACCATGGAGACTAATTTTGAATGTGATGTGATTAAGTACTGTCTGGTGAACCCTTTCCATGATCTGGATGGGTTTAGTGTCGCCAACAGAGGTCCTGACCACGGAAGCGGAGTCGTGATACATATCGCTAATAATCTCAATATAGGCGTCAAGGATCCCCTTGGACCGCAATACCCAACAAATACATTGTCGAGGACACACAGTCAGAGGAACTTTCTAGATCTGCAGATCTAAAAAGGTCACATACTTTTTTTCCTGTACTGTTCTGTCAAATTTCTGAAGGCAAAAATGGTGTCCGTAGTGCCCGATTCTCAGAGACAGTACACTTTCGGCGGACCGTGAGGTCGATCATGCGCTCGAAGCGTTTCATGGTATGACTTATAAGCTTAATGCCTCTATAACTACTACAAACTTAAGCACTGGCCCTCCCCTTGTAAATAGGGGTAATGCATAATTAAAAATTTCAGTAAGCATGTGCACACCAAGCTCGACGATTTCCACGATTCGATCGGAATGTCGTCAGGTCCCACCGCATTTCGGTTCTGCATGCGTCGAAAGCAATTTCGATTTTCATCAGGGGTTGTTGGAGCAATAAGTCAGAGATGATGGAAGGACGGTTCATGAAGGAAGATTATACGGGTGTTGAGTATTCAACAGCTAAGTAGCGCCTCCATCTGTCCTTCACAGATGCATGACAACAAAGCAGCGTGCCCTGGGAATCTCTGACAAAGCTACTTTGCGATATCTTGCGTCACTTTAACCCGAGCACTTGCCAGTTTGTATACGAGCTTCTGCCCCTCCACATTTTAAGTTTATCATATAATGGTGATAAACTCTCACTGGAGGCTTTGGCTACAGCTCTTTTGCTAGCATATTTCGCTACTATATAATCCAGTCAATCTTCAGGAAAGTTAGATTGCTGTCACTCCTTAAAGGTAGCCTTCTTCTCACGAATCACCTCCTCCTGCACCTTGTCATTCCACCACTATGTATCCCTGTCGATGCCACGTCCGCATCTAGAACTCGCTTTTCCGCCGTAATGATTGCTGATTGAGCTCGATTCCAAGCAACCTGGGCAGTCTCAGTGTCTGCCGTAAGGCTTTCATCAGCAACTTTACAATTAGTTACCATGCCCATATGACACCGTCTGGGCAACTAGTAATCCATTAGAGTTCAGTAGGTTCAGTTCAGTCTCACTCGTGATAAGGTGCTGAGAATTCTTCAGGTTCTTAGAATATTTTCCTTTCCAGGCCAGGCCTTGTCCACTTATCGCAGATAGACACCGAACTGACGAATTATTACAATTTATTTAGTGTATAACATCATCAAATATCCCTAAATAAACAACACTAGTAAAGAGTATAAATAAAGTAAAACACTTACAAGCTTCATGACACGTTACAACTTTCTCCAGATCATCAAAATGATAATAATCGTATCCAGAAGTGCCCAGCACTTCGAACGGCAAATATCCTATTATAGGCGGAGCGCGATGATCCAAAAACAAAAACTTCCACTCTAAACTATGTCGCGATGTGAATTCATTTCTATTTGAGTCAACCAGGGACACGTCACGAATAAGTTGAGGTGTACAGAGCCGGCCCGTACACACGAATAATAATCTGAAACATAACAATTTAAATTTTAATTGTATATAGAGTAGAAAGAAACTAAACAAATAATATAACAGTTACAAACAATAGAATAAATATTTTACTTTATGGCTGTAGTACATTAGCCATATTAAAATGTAAACACAAGCAATTTTAATATATTACGTTTAAAACTTTAGATACTATCAAGAGTTCCGTATCAATTACATGATACTCGATGAACGGAAATTTGGCTTATAAAGTTGACAAACTTAAGTTTGTGAGTCTATGTACTCATTTTGTATGAAATATTATTATACGATATATTTATATATTTCCATTTCTTGGGCTGATTTTTTTTATGTATTGTAAGTTTTCAGGAGCCCTACTCTTGAAACTAATTTCAATTCCATTTCGATAACTCTTATTGGCCAATCTAATCTTACGGCTGCGTAGTTTTGGTACTCTTTAACTAGCTGACACTTAGTGTTGTAAAAGTTATTGAAATAAGTGTTAATAAAAAAATGCTTTACAACAAATGTATTTTTACTATAATAAGAATATTTATACTACCATCATATTATGTATAATGTCCTAAACCTAAAGCTTAAAACTATACATTAGTGCAATAATATTTATTTTATAATATTTAGTCTTTTGGACTGGCCTTCACAATACTATTCAAATTTATTTATAAATCTTTTTATAAGAAAAATTATAATTATTTATTTTAAATTTAAGTATAAGTACATAAAATTTGATTATACTTTATTCTATTTAAGGCCAAAAGACTAACTTTTTGTCCTGTAACTATAAAGTAAAACTAAAATAACATTTTATAATGTTGCTTTGTTTTTTTTCTTGCTACATATATAATATTTTGTTTTAAATGCCAATTATATAATTAAGGCACAATAATTACACAATAAAACACATACATTTTTATTGGTAAATTAAAAATACAAGTTCAAAACAAAACTACCTTTAAGTAGTTAAAAACATTATTTTAAAATTTAAGTTTAATCATTACATATTGTTACATCTGAAATATTTTTCTTTAGCATGAGATTCACATCTCTAATTACAAATACTTAAGTACTTAAATAATATCTAGGTAATATATTAAACACTGACCAATCATTCATACTTTTGACCATTTTTGTAAAATTGTGTTAAGTTAAAAATGAAAATTTTTCATTTGAAAAGCTAATATAATTTATTTATTTATTATTTAATTTGTTTCATTAAATAAACAATACAGTACAGTAGTGTACAATTTTGTTATCAGTACCTACTAATTCTATCAATCAATTAAACATCAATATTTTATATCTGACTTACAATATTGTTCAGCTATATTAAAATTAAAATAGATAATAACAATTTTTTATAAAAAGATTTATAAATAAATTTGTATTGTATTGTGAAGGCCAGGCTAAAACGCGTCAAATCAAATATTTCAATTCTAAGGATTTCTACAAAAAAAAATAGTTAACGCAACCGTCAAGTAGAAGGCGGGTTAATTTCAAGAGTAGGGCCCTAGTTCTTTTGATGAAGTTGACTTAGAAGCTTAATTTTTTATGCTGATCGAAAACCTGGATATTTGATATGGATTTTGAGCTTGACCCCTAACTGCGATGATAAGATAAATGATCTACAAAGTAGATCTTATAAGGGTTCCGATTTGTTCTTGTGCTACAGAACCCTAGCAATATATTTTATAAATTTAAGAAATTAAAATTTAAAAATATCAAGACATAATAAAACAAATAATTCTAAAGAGAATAAACAGTTCGTGGATAGTACATATAAAATATGTATGTAAAATACTTAGTAGTGTGTTACTTTACATACATACGTAGGTAAAGCTGACTTACCTTGAATCTTGATCTGACTGATACGATAGGTCATTATTTTCATTTTGTTCCATGTTCGTACCTACAATATAACAAAATGTTCACTTTCAAAGTTTCACTATACAGAAATGCATGTCAAGATAAGATTGTAAAGGAAGTACACGTGGTATGTATGACTTTTTAGATTAAATCGTTCTAATCTATTTTTTAATAGCTCCATGTTGTATCCTGCACATAGTAGGATAGGCAGAAAGGACTTAGGAATCTACCATTAAGATACTTCCACTTCCCACTTTCTGCCAAAATTTTGAAAACAATGCCGGGCAACGTCGCGCTCTGCCTCGACACCAGCGGCAGAGGCAAAACGCGGAGTTGAGTTCCGCCACTCAACACACAATGCCTTGAGAATACGGCAGAAAGTAGGAAGCGGAGTATCTTAACACTAGGCCCCTTCTGTCTACCATATACGGGGTACAACGTGAGTCTGAAAAACATGTTTAATGCAAATAGTTTGTGGTGAATGTATTTGCGCTATACTATTCAGCAATTGTTATAAATATGCATTAGTCAATCATGTAATGAAAATAAAGCAACGCTATACTTTTCTAAATGTAAATAATTAATTTATTATTTACTTTTCAATAATTATATTTTATTTTTGTTGGCCAGTCGTGGCGCAGCGGCACGAAGTGTGACTGTAAAACCGACTGGTTGAGTATTCGATCTCCACTCGAGGAGATGAAATATTTACTTAAATTTATATTTCGTTTTCTTTGCTTTGGTGTTGAGGCTAAGCGCGGCGTTGAATTCTGCCACTCAACACGCAATGCCTCCAGAATTCGGCAGAAAGTGGGGAAAGGTGTGTCTTATCGCTAGGTTCCCTCTGCCTACCCTGCAGTGTGCAGGAAACAGCGTGACGCTGATTTATTTATTTATATTTTGTTTTTCAAACTTAAACATCTGTCACATGGTCGTTGATACTTACGAAAATGACCATTAAACTGAACCAATTCATATGTAATGTCATCTCGGAAATCCAATGTGCCTCTTTGAAGATGACATTGGAACTGTACTTCATTTTCTGAAATTTAAATGTAAATAATTGTAAATATTAATAGATTTTTTATTAAGTTTTTCGTTTTGTTACTATATTTTCTTACTAAATTAATTGCTTTTTTACTACATGATCTAATATTTATAAAATCGTTTTTATTTTTTAGAAATTAACGAAAAATTAAAGGTCTGTTCTAGTGTCTTCGGTCACTAAGACATTATTATATTAAGTATATGTTTTAAATAATGAAGAACACAAAAAAATAATAAACTGATTCATATCTGTATTCGCTACTTGGTGGTTTTTAGTTATAATATGTAGGTTGTATTTTAAATATAAACTACACAAACAAAGCAAAAAAACAAACGTTTTAAATTTGATCACATAAATGTTTTTCTTTTTTTACCATGTATTATATATATTATTAAGCGCATACGCCAGCAAGTCTACACCTAAGTAATCACAGAATCAAAAATCGCAGAAATATAAAAAAATATTTCGAAAGCTGGAGTATCAAATGAGTAATGAAACCTTTTATTCATTCATAGCATAAAAAAATATTTTGTCAAAATATAAAACATTATAGACGAGCGCAGAATTAAAAAAAACAATAATTAGAAGTCATATACCAAATCAGTTTTAAGGTATAGGTAAAAATTGCTTTTATTTCATTTATAAATTTTAACATCTCATAGGAATCAAATTATATTTTTGGAGTCATGCGTAATGATACGTATGATTTCACTTTCCACCTACTTAGAATCACGGACTTTTATGTGAATTTTTATTCTAGCTTCACGCTGAATCCCGCACATAGCAGCGTAGGGAGAACCTAGTGTCAAGATATCCCGTGGCCATCAAGGCTTCGGTTCCCCACTTTACGCCAAATTCTTGAGGCATTGCATTTTGCGCGGCGGATCTCAACGCCGTACTTTGTCTCGTTACCAGAGCGAGGAAATGAAAATATTAAATATTTAATCCACCCGAGTGGGAATCGAACCCACATGCGTTGCGTCTACTGTTACACGCTTGTGCTCCTGACCCACGACGACTTCTTCTATGAATAATTCTTATAATAAATATTTCTTCATGGTATTTGAAGCCATACTCAAGGTATGCGATAAAACCAACCACTCTAAGACGATGTCAAAACAGTCAACTAGCTATTTTGATTATAATGTTGTTTAAAATACGCATAGCGAAAAGGTATACAGTATATCGCAAGTAGTTAAGTATAAAAACATGTATACATTTACATACATAGCAAGCAGGAAAGATGACTTTAAAATATAGAATAATCATTAAATAAAACAAGTGTACTCCTACAACTCTAAAATTACTTTCCGTTTTTTTTATTATTATTTTTATTAGCTGCGGCGTTGAGTTCTGCCACTCAACACGCAATGTTTCCAGAATTCGGCTGAAAGTGGGGAACGCAGTGTCTTAACACTAGGTTCCTTCTGCCTACCCTGCGGGATACAGCGTGAAGCTGATTTTTTAATTTATTTTTATAAGCTTCACGTTTAATTCCGCTTAGCTGCGTAGGCGGAGAAAAATTAGTGTCAAACCATTCTCCATCTTCCGCCAAACTCGGGACTGTGGTTATTTTCTGAAACCAACGCCGCACTTTATCTTAGCATGGAATCGACTATGACAATTTCAAAACTCATTCTCCGGAATGGGAATCGAACCCACAACCATCGCGTATACAATTTATGCTTTCACTACGATGGCCTCATCTATTTCTTTTTATTATTTATTTTATACGCTTTGCTCTTCCCTTTACCATTTTATATTCGACATTTTAACTTTGTCTTTCACGTTAAGCAAACAAGATGGAGGGAACCTAATGTTAATGAGACGTTCCAGTTCTCAACATGCCGCATATTTTAGAGATATTGCATTGGGTACCAGAATCCAACGCTGCCTAATATCTTATAAAATAGGAAATAGAAAATTCCTTAAATATAAACGTTTAAGCCAGTAGGAATCGAACCTACAACCATTTTATAAACAATCAAGAGACTGTATAAATGCGCAACGTTTCTAAATATTCGCAATCCTTTTCCTACTGTAAGATATGTTTTTTGGGAAAAAAACACAATTCAAAACGCGTCAAGCAAGCAATTCGCTTATCATTTGCAGGTGCAATTATTTTTTTATCCTGCATATAGCAGAGTAGGCAGAGAGAAGCCCGGAACTAAGTGTAAAGACAAACCGTTCTCCATTAAGTCGCCACGCACACACATACTTTCTGCCGAATTCTTTAGGCGTCGCGTGTTGAGTGGCGGAACCGATTGCCGCGCTTTTTGTCTCGTTACCAGAGCAAGGAAATAAAAAATAAAAAATCTTTCATTCCCTCGAATGGCATTGGAACCTATAACCATTGCGTTTACATTCGCACACCTATTCGCCCCTAGCCCACGACAACATCAAGAGTTATATTTTAAACTATATAATATATACATATAGCAATGCAGTATTTATAATTAGCAAAACTTAAAACAAATGTATATTAATAGCATACACAAATTGAAAATAAAATAAGCAATAGCTTCAAATAAAAAAATAATTAAAAATAAGATAATTCTGGCAACCATCTAGCACAAAAGAATATAATCTAGTGCAAGTAACATTCGCTTACTATAGTGTAATAATAAAAAAAAATATGCAAAGTTCGCTTTCTGTAACTTATTGATCTTGTTAAATTCGCCTTGGCAATTATTTAATCAAAGATTTCTTACGTTTATATAATATATTTTAGTTTATAGTTAATTTTCTTTATCTGTCTTCGTAACACACAAATGATTACACAGACAAACTTTAAGGCGCATATAGTAAATCCTTTATATATTATGTGCTACTTAAAAGCAAACTCAAAAAACATTGAAATTAATTCAAAATAACACTATTAAACTACTTGTACATGACATCACGTAACAAAACAATAGAAAAAAGGACTCGTAAACAAACCTATATTAATACCCTGCGTTGGGTGAATCACGGCTGTCGGATTTTGCAGCAACCCATACAAATTGGGGCGGTCGTCTTCAAATGTCAGGTCGAATATACTCTTATTCAATATTTCGTTCTGAAAGTTTGTGTTGATTATTACATAAAATAGATTATAACATTTTTTTTTCAGTTTCACGCTGTAGCCGAATTTTGGAGGCATGTTGAGCGGCGGAACTTAACCGACATTCGACACCAAAGCGAAGAAATGAAAATATTAAATATTTCGTTTCTTTGTGTGGGAATCGAACCCACAACCTATCGCCTTTACAGTCACGCGCTTGAGCCCCTGCACTACGACTTCCCTCATTATATTAAAGCAAAATCATTCCGAAAATAAAAGTTAATTGACAAGTGTTACAAATAATCTTTACCGGGTTGTGTCCCAATAGTGATGTGACGCTTTCAGAAACATAGTAAATGCGACCAGTAGCAGAAAACACCATCACAAATCCTTCAAGGGCCTCCAACACTAAGTATGTAAATTCTTCATTTGACAAAAAAGTTGGTTTCCAATCTTCCTGGACATCGTGAGCTCTTGATCGCACAGTTATTTCTATAAGTGTTGTAAAAAAAATATTAAATCTCTAGACATGTAATGCTTCTAGAGTAAAATCAAAAAAAAAAGTAAATTAGTTACCGTTGTGATTTTTCAAAAATGATATTGTTGATTTCAGAACAGTTGATTTGTCCATTTTCCTATTGTTTGTAGAAACCATAGACCCAAGCTCATTGAGCAGCATATTGAACTGGTCTCTTCTTTTTTTTTCACTTAGGTTTCGTGTCCTCCTAAAAAAACATATTGAAAAATAGTTTTTATACAACATATTTATTAATTTACTTTTTTATGGTGATTTACTTAAATTTAATCAATATTTTTTAGGTATAATTGTAATAACTTTCCTGAGCCGCATAGTAAGCTTTTGTGGTGCTTTTACTTATACCCTATGTACATCCCTAATTATATTTTTTTTACTGAATGCTGTTGTACATGGAAAATATATGAGAAAATCTAATCATATTATAATCTGATCATATTTGATTTGTTTTTTTCTACTTTTTTTTTTAGTTATGTCATAAATTTAAAAATATACTGACTGTTATATTTGTATTATATGTAAAGAAAATCTCTTAAGTATTAGTATAACTAATACTTATATTTAAATATATTATTATACATTATACATATATGCATAAGAATTTCATATTAGATTCTAATTTGTTTGGTGTAGCATACATTTTATGTTTCCATTTCTTATTTTATGCCAGTGGAACACAGTTTATTTTGCCAATATCACATTGAATGGAGAAGACACAATGAAGATTGATCAATTAAATATAAGGAATTATCATTTAAAAAAATGAATCAACCAAATAAAAATAGGTTTAAATAGATAAACCACCACCTGAAAAAAAATTGATACTACAAAATATAACTAAAATGACATAAATATGAAGTGTTACTTTAGTCTACTCTGCATGCAGTTGTAGTTGCATCTTTTAACTGAATAACAGAAAGAGTACATTATCATACCCAGAAGCAATATCTAAAAATACAGCAATGAAATATTCAATCTTAGAAAAGGAAAGTCTAATGAATGTTGTGAGAATGCTGAGACTATTATACCCAGATACTTTCAAAAGAAAATTTGAGAGAGTGCTAAAATGTTCCTTTTTTTCACAAGAAAAATAAAATTTTGACAAGAGTTGAAGAAATTGCATTTTTTCTTGGTTTTGAGATTCTGATTTGCATTATCCCTTTGAGTCAAAAATACATCATTGACAATGCAAATTAGAGAACGAAATTCAACCAACTATTTAAACACAAATATACAACAATTTTGCAACTAAATTATGATCAAATCTCACTCCTCATATGTCCACCAATGCATAAGCTACCGAAAAAATACCGTACATTTTTATACTTCACAGTAGATTATTTTGACATGACAAACATTTTGTGTAAGATAGATTAGTATAACATTTCTCACAAAGCATTACACAAATGCTGTTGGAGATAGTTTTAGAATCAAAAAAAACAAAAAATAAGTATCAAATAGTCACGTTCTTTAATAGAATACATTATATGTACATAAAAAAAGTACTTTATGGAGGGTAAACAATTGTGTTCTGAAGTAAAAGGAACAATTCTAAATGCATTAAATAAACATCGATATACCTGAAATATATGTTTAATTTTATAAGAAAATTAATATACTGAAATGAATACCTCTTAGAGTCGTCTTTATCATCCCCGTCTTCGTCCATGGTGCCTTCGACTTTACACCAAGGAACTCAGCAATCAATTAAATGAGACACATCATATAGCGTATTTACGGATACAATAACAAACTCTGTCAATTATGTCATTATACACAACTATGAATATCAATATAAAAGACAATTACTTGATAAATTGTAAAAAAAATATTATAAATAAGCAATTAGCACTCCAATGCAAAATTGTTCAATAGTCAATAACGATTAATCAAGAGCACTTCGCAGTCTTCAACATTCGATTTACTCTGTGGTCCTCAACTTCGATAATCGTCATGATACTGGCAACACATTTCTCCTTTTCATGTATCAACCAACGGGTGAAAGAGTAAGCTAATAGTCCTGTAAGTTATTATTTATGGATTACCATAGTAAACGCTTGGGGTCATTTGTAAATAGAGAACCATTTTAAAAGCGATAAATCAGAGAAATATCATTAGTTTCCAGAATATCAGAAATATCATCAGATTTTTTTCAGAAATATCATTATTTTCTAGAATAAGAATATCGACATCTGAGAAAAGCATATATTTTTTTAAATACAGCAATCATTTAAAAATAAATTTACTATAGAAGTACAAATTATTAAAAATAAATAAATTGCTTATTATATATTTCTCAAAATAATATTAGTATTTTAAATGCATATAAACATATATTTATAAAAACATCGAAACTTGTACTCTACTCTGATGGAGTAGTAATAGTAAAAAATATAATATGTAAATGATAATTAAGAGTATTTTTTTTATTTATTTCTATACTAATGTAATCTTGGCCATTTTTTATTAACTCCTTTCACAAATGTACCGCTGATTAATGCGGATGTAGATTAACAAGGACATCATTTTCTAGGAAATAATTTAAAAAGTGTTTAAATAATTAAGTTATTTTTTATTGACATTTGTAGAACAATCATTATATCCGAAACGGAATAGCATAAAATATATTATCAATTAAATAAAATGTCTCTATTGCAAATTTTTAATTATTTTGCATATAATTACAATAAAACGCAATAAATAAAAAAAATATTATTACCGTGGACCGCATGTAAATATCTATAATGTTCACCCTTACTCTAGAAAAGAGCCACACCCGCTGCGCAGAATATACATTTTGTATCACCTTATGCCCCGATATTGGTGGCATCCCTACCCCCTAGGAGTGAGGTTCCCCTCGTCCGTGCACTTTTTGCGAATGTGCTCTAGTGTTTAGTTCAGTGCTAATGTTAGTGCATAATTATTGTGTTTTAATAGACCAGAAAGATAGCTATTACATAAAAACAGAATAAAAACATTTTTATTGAAGATTGTGTTTCATCTATTGCTAATTGCAATCGTGAATTTTCTTCGAATAATTAATTTGTAACTACGATATTTTAAAATTCGTTTGTCTTTGTTATAAAATGGTAACACCAGTCTCTATTAAAATCATAGATAATTTTCAAGATCTATCTATAGTCTATATTCAATTTATATAAGTATTATCTATGTTATATATATAATATATATACATATAGATCTACCGTGACTGACACCGTCTAATGCTTGAAATTGTCATGTCAATAGCTCGGTTTTCGTGGGCCGCGTTCTATTGACTATTGTCAATTTGTATTTTGTCATTAAAAGTCGTCAATCAATCAACTGAGGCACGTGGCGGCAAGCAGATTTAATTGCGAGTTATTTAAATACCAGCATATTTTATATTCAAAATGTGGCACACTCCTCTAAGTAATTCGGAATCTTCAACGCCCTTCGAGGATATCGTAAGTGTATATTTATTGATTGTGTTCTGTTTTTAATTTTTAAATTTCCCGGGTTAAATTTAAAGGTGAAACCGGTTTTTATTATAAGTTTTATTAGTTGTTAATATTAATTTGTCCTACTATTATGTAATGGTTATCTTTTAATTTTATATTATAATATTATTCTTAGTGTGTGTATATTACGTAAGAAATTATATAATAAGCAGAAATAGACGTTATTGAATATTTTGTGTATGAATCGCAATTATTAAAACTTCTTGCAATTTATTTTCGATTACGCTATGTATGTTTTGCGGACCTTTATTCGATTTTGTATTTTTTTACCCAAAAAATATGGCATACATTAATTTTGTAATAGTTATGATTTGACATTTACAAAGTAAACATGTTGCACAAATATAATCATTATTAGTGCTTATGTATACTATGTTAATTTTTTTTTCAACATAGTTATGGCTATTTCTTTATTTCCTCGTTTTGGAAACTGAGCAACCAAAAACATTTACTTACGACATGAAATTATAAATTTTTGCATATTAAATCTTTAGTGTTATATTTTGCAAATATTGCAAATGTCTAAAGGTGCTGTCAATATATTGTTATATTCAATATCAGTGATAAAAAATACATTCAAGTTTGTGTAAGTTATACATATATTAATATTTTAAAATTAAATTAAGATTATTTTTTGTGAAAACTAACTTATGAATCACCAGGTCTTACCTATGACTTGCCACTTGATGGTGCCATAACTAAGAGTATAGCTCTCGAGCTTTCCCCTTTTTTTTGCAACATTAGTTGATGTTACTCCAAATGGTTGTAGTGTAATATAATCTGACCATGCCTCGACAAGGGGACTATCCAAGACAAAAATATTTTTTCACTATAAGCTAGTAAGTAGTTTATTTTTTATTTTTTCTTAAGTTATAAAAGTTATTCTAGATAGCTTTATTTATAGAATTAGATTTAAGTAGTGATTATAAATAAAATATATGGCCTTACATGATTATTTTTACAGATTGATACATCTATAGCACCATAAACAAATAGTTATATTTATTTAAATCCACAATATTTTAGCTTAATAGAAAACATCAAATAGACAGTTTATTATATTATCATATTCACAAAACTGAACTTCAAGAATTTACATTAAAAAAATCTTTTAAAATGTATTGTGACTTTGGTGCAGAATCAAGTGTGGCTTGCCAGGCTATTTTTTTTTATCTTGCATATAGCATGGTATTCAGAGAGTAACCTAGTGTAAGGACACTGCTTCCCTCTTTTTGGAAATTTTTCAAGACATTGCTTATTGAGTGGCGTTAGTTAATACTTTGTTTTGAGATATACTACAACTAGAAAATATAGTATAACTATAACTAGAATACCATGTACTATAAATTATAGAAAGCCATCATTTCCTACCTACTAGTAAGCAAATAAAAAGAAAAAAAATAATGATTTATCTGAATAATAATTTCTCATATAACTTATTTGGTAAAAGATAAAATGCTTTGACTGATATGATGAATCTTAGGTTTCAATCCTGTTGTATAAAATTTTTATACAATTATATTTTTTATACTTACTTAGTGTGTGCGTGATATTGTGACTGATTAACAAAACTGCACAAAGTAGTGTGGGGAGAGCTTTGGATTTTTTTTTGATGCAACGATTGAATTTATTGTTCTTCCACTGAGAGGCATTTGTGGGCCTTTGTTTCTTATAATCACCATGGCGATGGATAATATGTAATAACATCACTGCCAAAGAACTTATTGATTCATTGAGATGTTAAATGTTGCACGCTTAATAGAATGTCAAAACAAAAAATTGCCAAAGAGAGATATCTTTATTATTAGTCAAATTAAGAGATGCATCCAAAAATGTGCTCTAGATGATGTTAGGTTGCCTAATTGCAAAGCTAAAAAGAGATTCCTAAATGTAAGTGGTTATATTTTTAGATTTATGTATAAAAATACATTTAATTTAATGTGAAAAATATAAGAGTAACTTCTTAGCTTGCTAAATTTTTGATCATGACATGATGCCTCAATAAATATTGATGTGAAGACATGCAATAATTTCATTATCGAAACAAATTAAATACAAAAGAAGGATTTTTTAGCTCATTTCCATATTTACTTGAGCAAGTAAAATTATATGTAAATCAATATATATATCTTACTAATTTAAAATAAGATTGAATGTTCGCATACAAAATTTAATAGTGAGTTTTCCATATAGAACAACGATTTTTTTTAAATTAATCGATCTTTTGTCTTTGACGATTTTAGCTTTAAAAATCACATTTGCTTATTGATCGTAACCACAATCAACGGTCTAGGGATAACTTAAAGAAAAATGAACATAAAGGAATATTGCACGCTAACGGCGTAGGACGTAAGGCATTTATTACGTTGGCTCCTGTATAAGTAAAACGGACGCCCTTGTGTTGTTGCATTGCAACAAGTGTTATTCTTCACATGAAAAATGGCTTATATTTATTAGTGTGACCTACATTAAGAAAATTAGAATAGAATAATAAGAAGGAGGAAGTGACGTAATGTTATCAAGTAAATTTCAGTAGACAGAGAGATATTGGCCTCGACGTTACATCACGTTCTCCGCTTTCCGCTTGAGGAAATGAAATCTTATTTCATTTATAGCTTCAAGCTGTATTAATCATAAAGGAAGGTAGGCAAGGGGAACCTGGGAAGGTCCCCACTTTCCGGAGATTTCTTGAGGCATTGCGTGTTGTGTGACGGAACTCAAAGCAATATTAAATAATAATATTTTGAAAATAATTTAAATGTAATCATTTCCCCGAGTTGGATTCGTCCCCACAGTGCGAGTCATACGGTGTTGCACTACGCCACAGTGAGGAAAAATATTAAGAGAAACGATAGCTCTCACTTGAGAAAAAAAATCTTAACAGATTGACGACAAAGTAATATAAGAGTTCCATTTTTAAAAATCGGAACCCTGAAAATATTTAAAATAAAGTACTACAGAATATAATAAAATCAATATTTATTTTGGTAAAATGCTATATTAGGCTAAAGCTATAATAAATTATTTATTTATTATCATGAAAAAAAAAATACAATGCAACAGAAGTATAACAAAAGTCAACTTTATTGGCTAAGTGCTTGTTGATCAAGTATTATTTTGTCATGGTAGTGCATAGGTACCTAATAAAAATATGTTTGTTATCAATGAAATAACAGTTTTTTCGATACCTCATCTTAGGGTGTACCTTATAATTTTACTTTAATTCATAAATAATATAATGTAATGTAAAAATATTGTGATAGCTTGTTTTTATTATTGTATCTTCTTCTCCAATCTATACTTATAATATAATCGTTATGATGTCTGTACATAAGAAAAAATGATTAAGAACCCAAAAGAATTATTTTGTCAGTGCGTTTGTTCACCCTTAACTCGAACACGGCTTAACCAATTTAAAAACAGTTTTCACAATTGTATTTTGCCAAATTTCTCTTAACATTTAGTGTTTGTTCTATTTCAACCGGTTTATAAATAAAAAAGTTATACCAATATGAAGAATTTTGTTCCACTAAATAGCTGTAAAATTATATGAACTGTATTATGTTATTTAATTATCCAAAACTTTAATTTTTAATGTACGTAAATATGTTGTGCTTAAATTGATAATGTAATTAGAACACGTAAACATCTCAGGTTTTTTATCTACTGTAGATAATTGCATAATTCAAGCAGACGAAGCCGCAAGCGGATCGCTGGTTATATATAAAAAGGCAAAGGTAGTCGTAGGTCGTTTTTTTTTCCCCTGATTAGCGTACACAGGGCATTCCCCTGCAATCGTTACCCTTACGGACGTCCAACACTGCTCATTTCTTCAGAGGCTAGTTACTCTCGCCCAACCCCCTTCGAAAAAAAAAACCATAGGCCGTTGTAATTCGACAACTTGAACTCTCCCCATATACATAAAATCTTTGCATAAATAAATATACACTAAATGAAAAAATAAATAAAAACTAAACATAAATAAAAATATTTACAACGATTAAACAATTAAATATAACAAGTAATAAATGTTACAATGAACAAAAAATTATATAGATTACAGTCAGTGCAAGCGCATGCACTTACAGAGTCACTGTGCCAGTAGGTCGCGTTATGTAAGCCCCCCGCTCACTGCTTTGCGTAAGAACCGTCGTCGTAAGAAAACAGCCAGACTATGACTTAACTTGTGCGCCGCCCGTCCGTGTGTTGTGTTGTTTCGGAACATTTCGGATTTCTTATTTAATTAAAACTTTGTTTCGCTTTATAGAAAGGTAATTATTATTTGCATCATGCCCTATTTTTAAATATTTATTATTAATATTATTATTGACGAGATTTATTCGGTATATATTATATACTATTTGTTTTTTTTTATAATGTATTTTTATGTTTTGTTTGTGGTTTATGTTGAAGTTTGGCAATGCGATTTATTCCAATTTAATAGTGTTATATAATTATATTATCTGTAGTGTTTCATAAATGTAAAATTCATCTCGATTTGATTGAAGTTTTATTCATTATGTTTTCTTTTATTAATTTATGGTGTTGAAAGTTAATTGAAATTTAAAATAGATATTCCGTTACTATTGTATGTATTTTGTAATCGAATCGAAAAAAAAAAATATGAAAATATTGTTTGTGTTTTGGCTACAGGAAGTTGATGAACAAGGACGAAGTATTTCTACAATCGCTCGCCCTGTTTCTGGAGATTCTCCAAATAATGCGGTAAGTAATTTATCTGTTGATTATAACTAAGTTTCTCTACTATTAAACTCATTTAAATGTTGATCCTTCCTCGCTTATTTCGCGTCGTCTTTACTGAAGACAGTAGTAAAGTTAGACACTTATATATTTTTTTTGTATTTAGAACTAAAATACTATAGATTTTATTTTACATTGTGATAAACTTATTTTGATAGTGTTAACAGCTAATAAACAGCAACCGAAGAAAATAGTGTCTAGAATGTTTTTGTTTATTTTTTTACTTATTTCAAATAAACTTTAGTGATTATTTAACTAAAAACCAAAATTCTAATAATCCCATCACAACATCATATTGCAAATATAGCGTTGCGAGAAAAAACGTTATTATATTGCGTCCATTTCACAGCCTTCCAACCGGTCTGCTTTTACTAGGCCAAGTTCACTATTACGTATTACTTCGATACGATAAATATAATAGCAACTGCTGTTTAATGTAATTATGTATAGTGTTACTAAGTTTGAGGTGACATCATTTTGAAAAAGATTCATCAAGTTTATTTTATATAATACTATTACTTATTAGTTCTTACATTTTAGTCCCGCCTGTGATATAAGCAGTAGGTCTTATTCAATTGTTTCTATTTCTTTACTTTCTCGTATCATTCGGGATGATAAGGATCTATTTTACTTGTTCTAAACTAAAAACTTCCTACATCAGTCTGGTTCAGTTTCAGTGAAACTTAGGAGATTAAAAATGATAATGGAAGAAGAAAATATTTAGGTGTTTTAAGATCGATCGATAAGAAGTTACAATAGTAAAATTTTCTGTAAAGAAGCCTGCGTAGTTTGAAAGCAAAATGTATTTGATCGGTCCTATTTAAATTATTGGTTGAATTAGTTATCAGTTGGCCATTTGTTTACTTACTGTTTGTTTACTATTAATTTTTATTGTTTACTTATGTTCTTTTTTTATATGTGACTGACTTAATGTATATATTTATAACTTAAGCTTTAGAATTCAGACTCGATAGAACACAGACATAAAATTGATTATGAAGTAAATCGTAAAAACACAAAATTTTAATTAAAAAAAATATTTGCATTACTTTGTGATGATCGCTTTATAAATCTTCTTTGCAGCTTTTCCCCAGCTCAACTGCAGGTGTGCGTTACAAAATTAAACTACCATATATTGCAACACCTCTCATACCACAAATCTGTTCAAGCGAAAATATTGTAGAAATGAGCACAAATTTTCAACCATCTAGGAATAGAAATCGGAATAGTATACATTTTCGAAACTTGTTACCTCATAGGCGTTCGTACCACACTACATACTGCAATTATCGCAATACAGAAGAGGCAAACTTCAATTTGCGAGAGGAACCGTCGTTCAGCAATGAATTTTCAAACAGCAGAATGTCACCTATACCTGAAGACGATCATTTGCTAGCACTAGCTCAGAATGAGCTTGCCCCAGGTGAACGTGATTTTGAAGTTAGCAATTCTCTTAGAGGATTTTCAGCACCAATACACTTTGAACCAGAGCCATCTAACACAGAAGATGAAAATAATGAGCCAAATTTATTTGAATCTTCAAATGAGTTTTACATGAACCACGTTGCAGAGACGCTGCTGGGTTCAGTGTTTAAATCCAATGATGCACGAGGACAAACACTCAAAGCGCCTAGGCGCATTCTGGACCCTTTCCAAGTTGGTAATGAATCGCTGAGCCCCTTCCTACGCATCATCAAAGGCTTACCTTCGCCAACACTCAGCGCACAAAAATTAGCCAATAAGTTAATTAAATTGTCACGTCACCTGAGATTACCTGGTCTTACCGACTTACACTGCTTGAACTGCAATCGTATTCCCAGATTGCCGGTGACAGGAAAGTGTGGACACTCCCGATGCCTACGGTAAACCATTATTTATTTTAATAATTATTATTAAAAATGTAAATGAAAAATTTTGTTAATTTTAGTAATAAATTAATTTAATTTGTCTACAGCTGCATTAAATTACACGGCGATTGCCCCTGTGGTGCTATGTCGCCCAAAAAACTGACTGTTAATACAGTGATGCGAGATATAACTGAGAAGATGACCAAATATATCAAAAAACCAAGGTTTGCATAGTTATATACCTATCATATATCTACATTAATATCCTGTTACATACTATAATATCTATATAATGTATAGTACTTATGTATTGATATTATATTAATGTAAAAAATTGTTACAGAATACCAGATCCTGATTCTTTTACGACGTTATCTATTCCTAAAAGTAAGTTCAATGAAAATTCTATTATATTTTTATTATATTTCTACAAGTTAATCATTATTTCTATATTGAAACAAATGACAAGAATTAAAAAAAAAAACAATTTAATATCGAAACTATTTCACGCACAGATTAAATATTGGCGTTTCCTTTCTGTTAACAAATAAATGAAATCCAATTATATTGACAATATATATTTTTTTATATGAACGTTTATTGTCCAATGTTTTTATACTACTAAATATAATGTAGGCGTGAACAACAGTAATCACTCCAACAAGTAGGTATTATGTAAATGGTCGATTTGTTTGTTACATTGCGGTTATGTAAGCACATTGTCGACGACGCAATGGAGAGCGCCGGGTCGCAGGTTACGTTGGCTTTGGGTACCTATACGTAAGTCCATGTGGGGCATTCGCTTTTTTTTTATTACTTTTTTTTGTGTACCTTTTAATCTATTTTTTTTTGTGGGATTCGATGTGTGTTGCCAGCTTTTATTATATAAATGTAGGGATGTTTCGTTAACATTTTGTGTTTGGCGCCTTGCTTGGAATAAGTCGTATAGTATCTGTTATACGAATTTCGGTCTTATTATTGTGTCTGTGAAGGCAACAGATTGTGGGTTCGATTCACGTGTTCGAGTAAATGAAATTTATTAAAAAGTTAAACCATATTCACGACTTGAATAATTCAAAATATGCGCCTGTTGAGTTTTTATCATTTGTCCAAAATATTTTTAATCTATATATTTTTTTCAAAATATAGCAAGAATTTTCTTCTCAAGTTTAGTCCTTATCAACTGTGTTTATGCCGAACTTGAATACTGTTATGTAGTCCAAGCTGTATGTAAGTAACAAGCGGTAGGCGTATTTAATATCGAGTCAAGGCCAATAAAATGATTCACCTAACGACGCTAATAAATTCCTTCAAAGATATTCATAGTATTTAATAAAAATATTAATATAACTAAATGAAACAACACATTTAAATTTCCAAAAAATATATATATATTTTTGACTTAGCTAGGATTATAAAAATAACTTCACGCTGTATCCCGCATACTGCAAGGTAGGCAGACTGAACCTAGGGTTAGGACACTCCGTTCCCCACTTTCTGCCGAATTCTTGAAGGCATTGCGTGTTGAATGGCAGAAATCAACGCCGCGCTTGGATTTTAAAATTTTTCATTAATCACGTTGGTCTATATAAATGTTTAGAATAGAATTATAAAATTTATTATAATAGAAAATATAATATTCAATAACACTTTTGTTATACATTATCCGCTTCCGTTTGTCGCTCAGTTAATATAGTTATGTAACGTAATGCAAACTCTGACTTCATTTGAAATTACGTAACATCGGCCATTATGTAGCTTAGCGTACTAAATGTCGCAGGCCGCAGCTGTATTGGGCTTCTATTAAATACTCTATATTGCGATGTTAAAAACAATTACTTAACCTGGCTAGTGGCTAGCTGGTTGGTGATTACGCGTGAAGTGGTTTTTTTTGTAGCTTCACGTTGTATCCCGCACGGAGCATAGGCTAAACAGAGAGAATTTCGGAACCTAGTGTTAAGACACTCCTTTCCTATTAGGACACTTTTTGTCCAATTCTCGAGGGTCGAGGATGTCGAGGCATTGCGTGTTGAAATGGGGAATCGAACCTACAACCTGTCGCGTTTACAGTCGCCTGCGCCCCTTCGCCACGACGGCCTCTAAAGGTAGTTTTATAAAGATAGTTGTCCAACTGAATCAATGATAGATCATAAAATAAATGTTAAACATCCAGTTTTTCAATGATATCAAAAGACTTACGTAGGTTACGCAGTTTGTATAATCGTCGAACATTGGCAACTTATATTTCTACATGTCCCACATTAGGCCACCTCTAAACATTACATAACGCGTACCAATTTTACTTATTTGCTACGGATTAAATCGATTACTATTATATGAGTTCATATTTTTCTTTCTTAAAACACATTTTTAATATAAAACATATAAAGATGTTTATTTTTTTTCATATTGTATAAAGTAACTGTCATTCCAGATCATGTCTTCTATCATATATCAAAATTTTGTGTATACTAAATTTCCTCTAAAACGTTATAGCAATATTATATAAATAAAAACCACTGTTTTTAACTAAAATTATTATTATTATTGAATTTGATTTATACAACTTTGCTTTCAACAGGGGGTCTACGGAGCTCGGCGCCGCGTGGAGTACAATACAAGATATCACGTAACTCGGCGACGGCCACCAGCGCCCCCAAATTTTCGACACGTCCACGTGAACCGATGAATGTACAGGTGAATTGGTTTATAGAAACAAATAATATTTTATTGTTCTTTTCTGTTTTGTCGCTTATTTGTATTAACTGATTGCGAATGAATATTAGTCGTTAGCGAAATCTCTTTCTCTCTTCCCTTTGTTTCTCTGCGATGCGATTTTGTGTGAAGTTTTTAATTTGACTATATAAAATAATAATATTGGTTTCCGTAAATTCCATTAAAACATAAATGTTAAATGAGAGCTAAGTTAAATGATAAATGATGCGTCGTTTTCTACTTCTCTACAAAAGAATGGGAGATTTATGTATCGGTGCCGAGTTCTGTTTTCACTCGGGGTCATTTTTTTTTAACTTTTTGTAAAGAAATGATTACTATTATTCATTAATATTATTTATTAGTAGTTTCTTTCATCTAACTTTAATACCGAACTTTTATTTTCTTTATAGTAATCTTGTTCAAAACTAGTAGATTTTTGAAACAATAACTATTTTAACGATATTTTCAAAAATATAAACAAAAATTTAAAGTGTAAGCTGATATTGACCAATAAAACACACGGTTTTATAACTCTTTGAAACTTATGTAACAACACAAATGATTGAATATAGCTCGAAGTCAAAGCGAATATATTTCATCAAGAAAATTTTGTTCTCAAGTTTTCATTTATTACAATGATTTTTATGATTTCAAATTACGCAACGAAATTTCTATTGACATAATTTTTTTTTTAATTGTCTATTATTTTCAAGTGATTTAAACAATGTAATATCTGAAGAATGTCGCGACTGTACTATCCATATCCATACTTTTATAATCTGTTATATTAAAAATTAATTTCTCGTTTGTAGGATCGTCAGCGTAAAGCTCGTGAGCTGGTAACGGCAGGCAAGTATGTCGAAGCTGTACCACATTTAGCTCGCGTCGCCGCGTCCACTCAGCCGTTTGCCCACATGGCCAGAAAACTGCTAGCGCAGGTAAGTTTTATTGTGTTTTGTTATCATAAATTCACATTATTGCTGTTCAAGATATTAGAGTATGTATGTATACACAATCTTTGCTTCCATATTGCTTAATTTTCTTAATTTACGGTCCTTACGTAAATTATCGAAAGCAAAAACTCGCAACATGTAATTTTAATTATTTTTTTTTCAACTTTTCGAAAAAAATGTTATACGTTTCTCCACCGTGTATTACAAACACAGTGAAAAAACATTCGAAAACTAACCTGGTTAGTAGTTTAAAACAGCAATAAAAGGTGCTTTGATTTTCCCTTTCGATACTTTAACTAGGGACTGTCGAAATATTTTATTCTAGAGTCCGTTACGCAGGAGCACGAGCTTGCGACTGGAAACGCGTCGATTGTGGTTTCGATTCTCACTCGGGAGATTGAAATATTTAATATTTTTATTTCCTCGCTCTGGTAACAAGGCTAAACGCGGCGTTGAGCTCCGTCAGTCAACAGGCAATGCCTCGATAGTTCTACGGAAAGTTGGGAGCGGAGTGTCTTAATACTAATTTCTTAGGTTCCCTCTGTGTGTGCGGGATATAGCGTGACACTTTACAGACTAAAACCAGTTCTCTGTCAAGATACAGAACCCCATAGCTATATCCATGTGTAACTCGCAATCTCATCCACTCCGTTGTGTACATCGTGAGTATATATAATATTTTATTAATAAAATCTAAATAATTTACAGACAATAACAGCCCTCTGTCAAAGTTCAGAACCTCGGAATATATCAAGACAGCTCATCCACTCAGTTCGCAATCAATCCACACACAGCTGGATCAGGTCGTCGGACGTGGAATGCGTGATATGCACCAGCACCCTCAAGCACCCGGTGACGACGCCCTGCGGCCACTCATACTGCAGGGGCTGCCTCGAACGGTCTATGTGCTACATGATGAAATGTGCGCTGTGCTTGTCGCCGTTGAGAGACTTTCGTTTGGATGATGTTAGTATATATATATTTGTCTTAGATTCAGCAATATAGCAGTGTAGGCAGAGGCAGATGGAACATAGTGTAAAGATACTCTATTCCCCATTAACATTCCTCCCTAATTTTATTGTGGCAAACACTCCGTTCTCCAGTAATTTTGATAGTTCAGTGGTGGAATTCGAAACCACATTTTGTGAGAGGTGGGACTGGAAATAATTATTAATGGAATAAGTATTAATTCTAAAATCATCGCGCTTAAATCTGATCTGATGTATGATGATCTACAATTGCGCCGTGATTTGCCATTACAGTTTTCACCTTCACTCGAGTAGATCTTTCAATAGTCACCATTTTTAACAATTAAACTTATATCTTTTTTTGGTACAAATTTTGTAATATGTTTGAAATCTTTGTAATTACTTATCCAATATCTTTCTGGTTCTAGATCTCTAATACCCATTATTATCTGACAAATCCTAATAAAAGGTTTTTTTTTAACTTGAAATATTGTTTGTTCTTAATTTAAATATCGATTTTTACCAATGTAGTTAATGAATCATTATTTTAAAAAACCATATTTTTTGTGACAAAAATATTTCATCAAATATTTGTATGTATTACTTTAAGAAATTATTGCATAACGTCTTTGTTTTGTGTTTTGTACTCTAAATACTAAATAAAAGATTTCTAATTCTAAATAACTGTTATATTTTATAATTTCATAAATAAAAGGATTTAACAAGAACAAGTTTTAACAATTTTTTAATGAAAATTAAACTCTTTTTCTTTGTTGACAGACTCGTGACACTCTGTTTATGAAATCTCTACTATCTTCAATCGAAGTGGTCAATGGCTTGGAGGATGTGAATGTCATACCCATTGTTACATGCTATGTGGCGTTTCCTGGGTTTGTATACAATTTTTTTTATTATGGATATTATATAGTCATTTTAACTGAATTAGCTATTTTTGGGAAATTGCGTGTTGAGTGGCGGAACTCAACGCCACGATTTGTATTATTAGCAGAGTGGGGAAATGTAAATATTTAATCAAAACGAGAGGAAGTCGAACTCATAACGCGTTTACAGTCAGAAAATGTATTTAAAAAACTAAATTTAATATTTTTTTTATTTATGCATATGTAGATTGTTAATTTTTTTTACATTTGTGAACAGAATGCCGTGCCCACTCTTCATATTCGATCCCAAGTACTGGCAGATGGTGCGTCGTGTGACAGAATCTGGTTCCCGTAAATTTGGCATGCTCGCTTATGAGGAAGGCAACACGTATGCAGACTATGGCACGGTATGTTATATTTATATTTCTGACTTCACGCTATAGTCTGCATCTAGCAGAGTATGCCGAGATCTCGTGGTGTAGTACACTGCTCTCCACGCCCAATTTTTTAGACAATTCTTAGCGTAACTCAACGCCACGATTTGTTTTGTTACCTGCCACAATAAAGAAATGAGAATAATTCATTCCCCCTCACGGGAATCGAACACACAACCGTCGTATTTGCTGTCAGTTTTGTGCCATCATCTAATTCTGCACTTTCCGCAATTTTGTAGAATTGTGCTATCATTAGTATTACTATAAAATCAATTTTTGTAGTGTTTTTAATGTTTATAATATTTATATGAAACCTAAACTCCTAGAAACTTCTAGAGCTATTATAGTTATTGATATTTTTTTTCAATCCAATTCACTATGGGTTTTCTGTTTCATTTACAGGTACTGGAAATATGCGATTGTGTAGTATTCGAAGATAATCGTTGCATTATATCCACTATTGGAGTGTCACGATTCAAAATTATTGAAAGATTTGTAAAGGACGGGTAAGTTCCTAATAATTTTGTTTTTTTTTAACTTAACGCCGTATCCTACTTGTTCAGACACCATTCCGCACGCACCACCCATTTTTCGAGAGATTGCGTAGTCTTCTTGCTAAAACGAGGAAATGAAAATAGTTCGTTCTCCCGAGAGAGAACCGTCCACGTTTACATTCAGTTTATAATATAAGCTATTTAGATTTTATTAATTTTGGCTTTCATATATAAATATAAATTTTCCAGATGCGATCTAGCCCGTGTCGGAATACTGAGTGATGTCTTCCCAAATGAGGACGATATTCCAGAGATTCATTTATTGGATTCCCAAATACTGTACAGAGCATTAAAATGGCTAAAAAGAATGGATGAATCCGTTCAAGAGGAGATTGAGACTGCTTTTGGCCCTCTACCGTACATTGATACGCAAGAGTCCTGGTGGGAGACGGCGGACGGACCCCATTGGCTGTGGTGGCTCATCGCTATACTACCACTGAAACCTGAGATAAAGGTAATAAAATACTTTACTCTTATTGTAATGTGCATATTTTGTTTATTTATTTAGGTTTGCTAATGTACTAGAATGCATGATAAAAATAATTAATATGACAAGAGCAACGTTTTTATTATTGTATAGCCGTTTGAAAGTACAACTATCAACTACTATCACTATTTCAAGAATGTGCTTAATAAAATACATTTTTTTTATAAATAAAATACAATAACAGCAAATGTAATTTACGAAAATGCATAATTTAATATGTTTTTAAAGCTTCCACGCTGTATCCTACATACAGCAGGGTAGCTAGAGGGGCTGATCTAGTGTTATGACACTCCGTTTCTCATACATTTTTCGAGACATTGCGTGTTGACTGGATAAAGTCAACGCCGCCCTTTGTCTTGTCGCAAAAGCGAGAAAATGAAAGTAGTTAATTCCCACCAGTTCCCGGTAATCGAATCCCACAACCGTCGCGACTTTAAACTGTCTACCCTTCTATATGCGGAATACAGCGTGAAGCTAATAAGTCACAAATCACTGACATATTACGCAATAACAACGAACAATTTCTTTATTCAGATATTAATGATATCTACATGCAGTCTTCTCAAACGCATGTTGGCCGTGTCCAGAACATTCGACGTGATGAATGTGGAGTCGGAAACTACGGAAAGTTTCCAAACTATAAGGGAAGCCCACGAACCCACCAATTCAAGATGGTCTTTAGAAGACATATGAATTTACTTTACTAATCTACAAATGTAAAATGGACTATGTGTTCTTGTTTATTACACGAACGTGTTTGTGTAATGCTGGGTGTATGATATAGTGATTTTCACTTTAGTTACTCTATGAGCTCATAGTAAGTTTTAATCTCGGATGTTACGGAATTAACACTTCTGACTTGGACATAAGAAGAATGTTGTATCGGTTTCGGTTTCGTTTCCGAATATAGGATTATTTCGAATTATCCATTAGCTTGTTCGTCCTGTCGTACCAAGTCTCATTTAAGCTCCGCCAATATACGATAGTTTTTTTATTATTTTTGATATTTGATAATTTCGGCTACGTTTAGGGAACTCCGTAACATCCCTAGTTTGAAATTAAGTATGAATACTCGTATATAGATAGATATACTCGTATAATCTGTATTGAGTTTGCTTGTCAATATTTGTTTGTTTGTTTTTGGGCTGAAATGTATATAATTTATTTACCATATAATATGTTTTCAATTGTCGCATGGTATGTAATATTATTGTAGAATATAATTTGCTGGTCAAATTTTTTAATAATGAATGTGAATAGTTAAGTAATCATTAGATTATGATTAAAACGATTTGTCTAATGTTTGTTAAGAAACAAATGCCATATCTGTATGCACTAACTCGATCGTAAGTTACATTCTAAACAGGTACAAATTACAAAACAGTCGATAGAGTTTGGACTAGGTACTTTCTAAGTGTCATTAAATATTAAACATTCCTCTCTTGTAGTAAGAATGATAAAAAAATTAAATCGTAATAATATGTTTAAAAAATCGAATTGAAAATGCTTAATCTTGTAAGTTCTATATTCTATACGTGCATTTTTCTTAACGTGATGAGCACAAGAAATATTATACCGAATATTTGGTTAAAATTGATGTAATTTTTATTATGTATATACATTATATTTGTATTATAAAGCTTTTGACGTGGAATAATCAAAAAAAATTATATGTAATATTTTTTTAGCACAGTGTTGCTATGATTTTTAAGAGCCATCCATTAATCACATGCTTTGGAAAGGATGGATTCCATGATGTTTTGATCCCCCCCAAGTCAGTGTTACACCTGGTCAAATTTCGGTGACAACACTTACCTAATTTATGGATAGCCTCATTCATATACACTTTAATACAAGTATATATATCTAATGATGATATATTAATAATTCTCCTACTCCAGTAAAGGATTTTAGAAACATTGTTGATACCAGGGATGTTACGGGTGTAACATTTTAGATTTTGATACGAATACAGATTTCGTAAGAATACTATATCGTTTTCGGTTACGGAGCTCCGTATCGCCCCTGGTACGTAATCTTCATTATGATTACATTGTTTAGGATGTAATAGAAAAAAAGTGTTTAAATTATTTTAAGACATAAATCTTAATCATTTTCTTTATTCATAATGTTAATATTTAAATGTATATACTTATTTTTATTTAAAATTATACTGTTGCTTGTTAAATTTTAAGATTTTTATTATGTAAATCTATAAAACTTCATATCATCCAACACTATTGATCGTTCCCATTAATATTAGTTTTATAAAAATAGTGAAAAATTCTTCGGCCTTTTTACAAAATCGTATTGTATATATTTAGATTATAGAGTTCGTTTAAAAACTACTTTTATACTGTAGTATGAGTTAGATTTTTTATGATCTCACTTTTTAGTTAAGAATCTACTTGTAAGTTATGTAAGAATGTGAATCATGTAGGAGCAAGTAAACCAATCTTCATGCAGATTAATATTTGGAAAGTAAAAGAAAATATCTTTATGTAATAATTCCTGTAACTCTTCAACAAATATTATTTAACTATAGCCGAGATATTGTAACGTTTGTTAGTATTAAAAAAAAATAAAAGAACCACTAAAGTATGCAAAAAATAAATGTTGGAAATTGCTGTATTTGCTTTTATATGTTTCACGTGATAAATAAAAATAATCCATTTTGGTGTCAATCCAATCTTATATCCTTAGTAAGAGGTATGACCAAATTTTATTATGTTTTAATTATATTGAGTCATAAAACAACAGTTCAACAAAGCTGATTTATATGCTGTGATCAATTTAAGAAGTATATTTAGTGAGTTTGAAGGGTATAACTTTAGAGAATGTATTGAAATCAAAAACATGAAAAATATTTTTCGGTATAAAATAATTATGTATAAATTAACAAAAAAATATATTTGATGATATTATTTCTTTTTTAAAAATCTTTCCAAGTTTCAATCGAATATTAAATTCTACCTACTGCATATTTTCCTTATACCAATTCTTTTATTTTACTGCATATTGTAAATTGAGACATTTTTGAGGCACCCGGGACAGGCTTGCATAATAAAGACTGGCGAAAGGGTTAAGCTCGGTAAAGTATATATCTATTGTTTTGTTTTAAATTAAGTAAATGTGAATTGATTCCATGTGTAGTGTCTTACTTAGTAGTCTTATTTCGATAACCAGATAATAAATGTTAAATGTGTCTTCAGTGTTGTCAGTGTCTTGACTTTCTGTTCTATCCAAGATGTTGTAGTCCCACGCCCTAACCAGTTCTACCTTATGTCCTTGTCTTGTCCCATATATTTTATGTCTATGAATGTATTTTTCAATGTATACTTATTTAAAGTGTAATGTTTTGAAGTAACAGTAATAACAATAAATATTCAGTAGCCACTGTTTTTATTTATTTGTCTGTAAATAAAAGTGTTTCACTCGCGTCTCGACCCATTTACATTTTACAGGTCTACTTGGGATGAGTAAGGTAATCGGATGAAGGATTGATATCTATATTTCTATTTTTATAAAAAAATATGATTTATGCATGTGTGGATTGTAACAACACATACACATATACTAAACTATTATTACTGAGTTTTCGTTGTATCTCCACATAGAAATATACATACTGATAAACCCATTACCCTCCTTTGCGTCAGTTAATTAGGCAGACGGCTTAATAAGTTCTTTGATTTTCACGATTATTACACATTTTATATTAAACTATTTTAACCGGATTAATCGCGTATATTTAAGATTTTAAACGTCGGGTTCCCAAAATGTAAATGTTCATTTAAAATACAGTTGCCTTAATTTTCATCTGACTAATGTTGACCTACCGTACTTGAATAAATAGATACAGATTCTAAAGAGCATTCTACCGGACTTTTTAGAATTGGATCAATTAAAATGACACCTTATTTAAATAGGCCAGTCGTGGCGCAGGGGAACAAAGTGTGACTGTTAAACCGACTGGTTGTGAGTTCGATCCCCACTCGAGGCAATGAAATATTTATTTTAATTTATATTTTCATTTCTTCCCTCTGATGTCGAGGCAAAGCGCGGCTTTGGGTTCCGCCACTCAACACGCAGTGCCTCCAGAACTCGGCGTGAAGTGGGGAACGAAGTGTCTTAACACTAGGTTCCCTCTGCCTACCCTGCTGTGTACGGGATACAGCGTGAAGCTGTATTTGATTTTATTTATTCTTACAGCATAAAGCTATATTCGATTTTATTTATTCTTATTTAACTAATATTCATAATAATTATATTTAAATTATATATATAGAAATATACAGAC
The DNA here is from genome assembly GCA_013421005.1 of Heliconius erato x Heliconius himera. NCBI lineage: Eukaryota > Metazoa > Arthropoda > Insecta > Lepidoptera > Nymphalidae > Heliconius > Heliconius erato x Heliconius himera. The sequence continues at coordinate 44,353 of JAATLQ010034217.1, forward strand.
TTTTTATTGGAAAAAAGGTATACATTCACAATGTATTAAAAAAATACATGTATAACAGATGTTGCATCTAGTAGTTTTGAAAATATCATGCCAAAAATTTGTCAACTAATCAAGAATGTCTGTAGTTATTACATTTTTTTCGAAATATTCTAATATCACCACTACCAAATGGCATACAATCTCAGTGAGCGGTTTCCACCGGCTCCAAAATCATTTCCAATATTTGAACCGGCTGGAGTCTATCAAAATGTAAATTCAACTCTAATTCATCAAAATAATGTACCATTTTTGTCGAAATCTCCCAGAAAAACGGAAACCATATTCCCCGTATGGACGCACGCGCTGTATTATGGAGATGCACCTCCCAGAATACCTAACTGTTCTTCTTTATTGTCTAAAGTTCCCCGTTTTCCATACGAAAGTTTGAGTAAGGAAGATATAGAAGATATATTATGCCGTTGCGGAATCGACGCTAAATGTGAATGTTTAAGTGAGGAGGAAGAACCTGATAGAATTCTTTCAAATTCTCAATTATGTCAGGGCAAAATACCAAGAACAATATTTAAGGGCGTTCCTCCTCGTTCTGTACTTGGTGAAGGTATTTCTTCGCCGTGCAAGAGAGATGCAGGATATAAAATTTTACCAGATGGTTCTAAATCACGTATTGTTAAGCAGGTAAAAAATGATCCTCCATTTTATAATATTAATGTAAAAGAGCATAGTTCTTTCTATCACGGATGGAAATGGAGTGAATGGAATTCGCAAAGAAGCAGCAAAATTTCGGACTCAACACCCGGACCAGCACATTATACATTAGAAACTTATCCTACGTATGAACATCAATGCGCTGAGAACGTCAGAGCATACAAACGAAAAACCTCCAAACAATTAAGATTTATTGAAATTGTGCAAAGGAGAAATGTATTACAAAATCTTCCTGGGCCAGCTGATTACAGTCCAATGCCTCCAAACGAAACATATCAAAAGTCAGTATTCTCAAAAGGGCAAAGATTTCAAATCAATAAATACAATGAAATACCAGGACCAACCGAATATTTTATTAAAAGAGATTTTGAAAAAGATAAGGGACCACTAAATATTTGCCATGCAAAATTGCCGACACCGGCAGCATTCGGAACAAAAGATGTACGGTTAAAATATCCATCAGATAAAGGGCCAAGTCCTGCAAGCTATAATATTATCAGTAAATCGAATCAAAATAGAGTCGCAAATTGCAATTTAGCCCCCTTTAATACTTCTACAAAAAGATTTAAGGTCGAAAAAGACGAAGACGACAGCGATAGTAGCTTTTCACTTGAAGATGAAGAAATTCAAGAAAAGCATAAAACCGAATTGAAGCATATTACGCCATCGTGGGAGTTTAGATCTAAAACCATTAGAATGAAACCTTTGATCAGAAAACTAGATGAACCTAGTCCTGCGGACCTTCCACAGCCTAACTATAAGGATAAACGAGATCAACTTCGACACGCCTGTCCATTTTCTTCGACAGCCCCTCGTTTTCAAAATTGGTTTAACTGGATCCCAGTACATGGATCGCTAGAAACACCAGGGCCAGGCTATTATGATTTTAAAAAACCAAAATGCTTAACGGCGGTCCCTCACGGTCCAATCTCTCAAAGCCGACGTTTTATTGACAATGCATATTTGACACCACCGCCAAATGAATACGAAGTGAATAATGGAGTAGAAACCATTTTAATGACACATAATCAAACATTAAAAGATAGAATCGAACACAAACATAAGATTCGTTGGAATCCTCCCCCTAAATTTAAAATATTGACATTAGAAGAAAAAGAATCTTTGTTGTTAAATAAATGTATTGCGCTTTTGGACGTCCCCGATATATTTTTATATGATAAAAATGATTATAAGAAGCATAAAACACCACCAACGACTAAGCATCGAGATAAAACAAAACTATTACGTTGTTTCACTCGGCCGAACTCAATTAAGCGATATTATTAAAATTGTGAAAATAAATTTTAAATATCAGTATTACAGACTTATTACCCGACATAAGGTATCGTTCGACTCGTCTTAACATGTGAAGTTAAAAAAAAATACATGGCGATTGTAGACGTCATTGGTATATCGTGATTACTGATTATCATTACCGTAATAGGCACTAATAAAAATAATACAATGAGAGAAGTTTTAAAATATGGATACGCGGGGATAGTAGAAAATTACTTTTATGGACTGTGAGGTTCAAATTCTCACGACCTACAATTCTTCAACATAATAAATCTTTACTAGGAACCCTGTAAAATTTAGGGGGTCCCGACTGTAAATCCTAATTAACTATTGGGCAATTTTTTTTTCTTTTTTGTTTTATGTAGTCCTGTTTTTAATCGGATGGGTGGGAAAGAGTCAAGCCCAAAAGGGGTGTAGTTAGTTATAGGATCAGCTTACTTACTTTCAGCCTTTATAAGAATAAATATTTCAGTGAACTTTAAGAATATGATGAATAATCAGCAAAAGTGTACCAACTATTATTCTATTAATGTCGCCATATTATACTACGGCGACATTAATAGAATATCACTCAAAATTAACTGCTAATTAAAAAGTATATCAGCTTCACGCTGTATCCCGCACACTGCAGGGTAGGCAGAGGGAACCTAGTGTTAAGACACTCTGTTCCCCACTTTCTGCCGAATTCTGGAAGCATTGCGCGTTGAGTGGCAGAACTCAATGCCGCGCTTATCCTCGACACCAGAGCGAATAAATGGAAATATAAATTTAAGTAAATATTTCACCTCCTCGAGTGGGGATCGACCCACAACCAGTCGGTTTTACAGACACACTTTGTGCCCCTGCGCCACGACCTCTGAAGAGTATATACTTTGTAAAAATAATAATCATGAACGCATTGAATTAACGCTACGATATATTATATATCGTAATAATATTAACATTGAGAAATGTAAAGAATAAAGTTTATATCGGTAGTTAGTCGCTGCACGTAAGATTGATATTTAGGCACCAAAGTATAGTTTAAAATTTATGAAAAAAATAATTATTTTGAATAAAACTTATCATATTTTCTTTTTCTACGATATAAATATTATATTTTTCTAAATATTATCAGCATGGAATGGAGCATGGAAATGTAATCTGTGCAACACTATGAAATATGACGTATGGACTATCAGTGTAAAATGTAAATTGTAAATATAAATGACATATTGTGATAAAGATAAACCATTACATAAATACATCTGATAAAATTATAACCTATTAAAAAAGCTTTATATTTGTTCTATTAACAAATATACTTAGTTTTCATTACTATTTTTAATCTCAATTAAAGTACTTTATATATTTATATTACAGTTAATATTTGCTTCAACGCCAAATTTTTTTGTAAACTTATAAAATATATTTCTCAATTAGTTTAACACTCATAATCATATTAATAATTCAAGAATGTCTAAATTAGGCGCCTTGCACTTTACAAAGCATGCTGGAGCAAAGCACACTGCCACTGTTATTTTCTTTCATGGTTCAGGTATTTGAAATAATTTTAAACATTCTAATTCATTATTTCATGAAAGAATTATAATAATTATATGTTTGTATACATGCCCCTCTTAGTTTTAAAATGTATATTTAAAAAAGAATAAAAATTCTAGGTGCCGCTGGTGATCATATGAAAGAATGGGTACACATAATGTCCAAAAACTTTACATTTCCTCACATAAAAATCTTATATCCAACGGCTCCATTACAGCCGTATACTCCTGCAGGTGGTTTAATGAGCAATGTTTGGTTTGATCGTATTGACATAAATAAAAAAGCACCAGAGGTACAAGAATCATTGGCAAAAATTGAAGTACATATCAAGCAACTAATAAAAAATGAAAATGATGCTGGCATTCCCAGTAATAGAATTATTGTTGGTAAGACACAAAGTTTTGTCACTAGATTTGGAATTAAGATAAATTTCAAATGAATTTCGGGCTTGCAGATAAAACATGGG
>JAATLQ010034217.1:48371-69960 GCA_013421005.1 Heliconius erato x Heliconius himera
CTGCAGGTGGTTTAATGAGCAATGTTTGGTTTGATCGTATTGACATAAATAAAAAAGCACCAGAGGTACAAGAATCATTGGCAAAAATTGAAGTACATATCAAGCAACTAATAAAAAATGAAAATGATGCTGGCATTCCCAGTAATAGAATTATTGTTGGTAAGACACAAAGTTTTGTCACTAGATTTGGAATTAAGATAAATTTCAAATGAATTTCGGGCTTGCAGATAAAACATGGGATTGATATGCGTTAATTGCCACTCTTTACCTTAATTCAAGACACTGCATGTTAAGTAGCAGAATGCAATGCCTTGCTTTGTATTGCCAGAGCATGGACATGGAAATAATTATCTTATGTTTTCCCAAGTGTGGATAACATCTGTGACATTTACAGATTTAGTCAGATATTGTGCTGCTGTTCTGAAAATATTTCTTTCAATTATATAAATTTTACTAATTTAGGTGGTTTCTCAATGGGCGGAGCCTTAGCTCTTCATACTGCATATCGATGGGAACCAAACTTAGCAGGAGTATTTGCATTCAGTTCTTTTCTAAATGACAATTCTATTGTTTATAGACAGCTTCAAGAAACTAGTACTAGTGGTAAGATATTGATCTTCATAATTAACTGGTTATAGTTAAATATATGTATACTTTATGGTATATATAAGTTGAACTATATTTGATCTGAATAATAATAGTTTGACCTTGTTAAATTTCTTTTAGTGCCTCTTCTTCAAATCCATGGCGATAATGATGATCTTGTGCATATGGAATGGGGTCGTGGAACATTCAATGAACTTAAAGCTCTAGGTGTACAAGGAGAGTTTCACATTATGGAGAGATTAGGACATTCTATTAATAAAAAAGGCCTAAACATAATTAAAGACTGGATTGAAAAACTTTTACCAGATTTATAGCAATATTGAATGTTGTGAATGTAGTTTTAAAAATGTTTTAATTATACTCAATAAAATTTGTTATATAAATATTATTTTAATCTAATAATCCTTTTAAAGTGGTTTAATTAAAGTTTATATAACCAAAACGTCATACAAAATATAGTATTTATAAATAAATAAAGAAACTAGAAATAACAGTTAGATTCTCTATTTTAATTTTCTGAAATTCCACTGTCTTATTGCTTGATTCATTTGAATGGTAAAATTAGATATTTAGAAATAATGTTTGGTTTTGATGTGTAAAGTGGTTAAAAATATTAAACTTTTACATTACGCTAAAGTATTAAAAACTACAAACAAATATGTGAAGAAAAATCTTAAACTATTATTGTTATAATATTAAGATTTTTTTTGGAATTATACTATAAAACAGGAATTGTATGACATAGGAATTGAATGTTTTACTTTTGTCCTATACCATATAATTGAAAAGGTTTCTAGCAAGATGCAGGTTTCAGTTCTGTCACTATATATAGTATAGAAAATATTTGTACAATAAGGAAAGACAAATTTTATTGTTGGTATTGCACATACTTAGAAATATAATACACTGTACGGTATCTATTATAAAATTTTTCTTTTTTTTAAATCATTATTGTACGAAACTCTTTTAATTTATAGATAATATATATGTTTAAAAAAAAAGCCACACACTGACAGTTTATTACGCACTTGTTTTAGACATTATTGTAAAGTCTTAAATAAAGAGTTGACTTAAATTATTATTATAAATAATTATTAGCAGATAATAATATGGGACCTAAAAAAGGAAAAGATTTAACTAATGATGAAAATTATTGGAGATTATGTATAGAGGAAGCGCCTTTAGATGAGGAATTGTGGAAAGTAAAAGTAATAATGATAGAAGCGGCCGGAAGTGACCAAGATGGTTTATATTTGAATAAATTTGAAACGTACGCAGCTAAGGAACGTAGATTTGTTATTAAGAATATATGTAAGACTGAAACAATATTCATGATAAATCAACTTGGAGGTGAGAAAAAAGTAAAAGATGATAGTCTTCGGGTATTTGAGGAGGGTCAAGGATATTTAAAAGAGAAGATAGATATTCCACCTGAAATAATGGCTCTTGTTATCAAAAACTTAATTTTGAAAATGAAAGAAGAATATTTGTACATTAAAAGGCAAAAATTAGAAGTACGCGAAGGCATGAAAAGAGAATCTGTTACAATGATAAGTAATGCTGAGATAAGAGGTACAGTTGTGGTTAAAATACCTGAGCCTGACCCACCACCACTACCACCAAAGGGGAAAGCAGCAGAACAACAAAGCGCGAAACCTATCGAATTAGAAGATGATAAAAAATATAACACTTTGTTACGTGTTAGAGGAGAAGAGTGGAGAGATAAAATTTATATAGATGATTTCCCTGAAGATGGTCCTAACTTATACGTTGCTGTGACGGGATTTTTAGATCCGAACCTTGCAGGTTGTCTTATCAAAATTGGTATACCACTAACGGCTGTAGTTCAAATACGTATAGATCCAACAGTCACATTCATACCCCCTAGTTTATCTCGTACTACTAAAAGAGGACACAGCCAAACTGAATTACTTACGGATAAAACTATTAATTTTTGGAAAGATTTACAACAATTACGAATTGATAAAAGTACTGCAGATGACTTTAAAGATACAGCTTTTGTTGTGTTTTCACCACCATACTGGGCTGACGAAAAGCTATCAGAGTGTGATGAAAAAATATATGATGAAATATGTTATTTGATGTACGACGTACATGATTTAACTAGACAACATATTCACTATTTAAATAATATGGATATTATTTCTATACCATTAGATGATAAAACAGATTTATATCAAGATTTTTACCTTCCAAAAATGAAAGACATTCCGTTAGAATCAGTTACCACATATTCAGTTTTACATGCTATTTTGCTAGCAGTATGTGAAGAGAGCGCGTTATTAAATGATAATAATAGTACATTATCTACGTCTCACATGACCAGCCCAACATTTAACAAAAGTCCCGAAGAGCAACGTCAAATATATAAATCAGAAGAACTTGTCAGGGAGTTCATGAATAACTTGGGTAAAATTGAATCAATTAAAAATAAATACCGTGTAACTTGTGGACAAGAATATGAAAATTTTAAAGATCCTATTATAATAGATCATGGTGACTTTCTGAAATACAAAACATTTCATTTAAAGGATATAAATTTAGATAATGATGTTTATGCCATGCTGTCTGGTATGCCTTTTAATAAAATATGGCATGCTAGAAAGAAAGCTCTTGAAGAAGTAGAAGCTAAAATTAATTTTCATGTAAACTTGCTTGTGTCTTGCTTCGATAGGTTAGACATAGAAAAAATAGAACTGAAAAGACTTATGAATATATTGGCATGCCGAAAGGTGTACAATAATAGAAGTGCATTGAAAAAAGAACATTTGTTACCTTCTACTAAAGAGGAATTCAAAAAAAAATATTTAAAAAGAAGTATTCTTGCTGAACCTTTGATAAAGAGTAGTTTATATGCATGCAGAGATTCAAACTTGTCTTCCTTACACTCCATAAGCTTAGAGATGCAGGAGTCTATAGATTCCTCTGTACTTGATTCTGACGAAGATTTTAAAATTAAGTATCTTTTCGAATGTCCAGATATTAGTGAGCTCGCATCAGCATCTGAAATAACTAATCAAAAGCCTATGAATCATATGATAGAAAATTTTGAACATTTCGAAGATTTTACAGGCATAAACGCCTTACAAGTTATGCTTAACGCATTTAATCAATTTAACTGTGTCGATTATAAATACTGTGAAGTTACTGACTGCTTTATTTTGATGTTTTATAATAACCATGACAATAATGGAATGGCTCGAGAAGAGTGGCGCTGCCATCTTCCTACTTATTTATGTTTACAAGACTTTTTCGATTTTGTTTTAGAAGAACATTATGATTGGATAAAAAATGAGGAAATGATCTATGATGAAAATATAAAAATGAAAACACAATTAGGCGAAAAAGAGTCAAAAAATCAAGAACTAGAGAAGTCTTGTATAGAAAATACAGATGTGGAATATGAATTGCTTATGGAAGGATCTCTAAAATATAACCAAATGAAAGAAATAAAAGATGATACTTCAGAAACATCTATTTCGAAAATAGTGTCGTCCAATAGATCAAAAGCACCTATATCTAAAGTCAACTTAGATTCAAAAAATGTCAAGAAAGCCAAGTCAATTTGTTCTGTGGTAGAAGAAAAAACTGAGATTTTGAAAAAGCCATTTTCTGCTTATGACTTAAGTGACAGAAGAGTGGAATTTTTTGGCAAAGATTCTTCTTTTTTCTCTGAAGATGGCACTCGCATTTCTACATTATATTCTTTATTGATTCCAATGAATCTAGAATACGTAACACTTAATGTTACGAACAATAATCTAATCAAATTTTGGATGCATAAAGCATTAGGAGAAATTGCCGCTTCTAGCACAGCTGATTTATGTGAATCATTTAGAATCGAAACCAAAGATGATTTAATAATATATATAAAAAAGCAGTTATATACAATTCCCATATGCTTAGATGACGAAACAGTACCCAAAAGCTTAATTGATAAGAATTTGTCTCCGGATATAATTAAATCAGATACACAAGTTCTTGAATTTAAGCCTTTCTATTCTTTAGTCCTCACGTGGCCAACTGGGCTTGTTACCGAAAGCGTTTATGAAAATAATTCACAGAAAATTTCTCACATTAAGCAACATTACCTTTCCAAGTTAGATAACCTTAATGAAGACATGCGTTGTATAAGCTTAAATGGTGAAGTTATCATTTTTGATGAAAATAGTGATATAGAAATACTAAAACCAGATGGAACGTATTATAGGATAACTAAATATGAAAAAAGAATTATAAATGAAGCATCTTCTGAAGAAGCGCATAGCACAACAAGTTCGGATAAAAGTAAAAAGGGTACAGAGAAAGATAAAAAAAAAGAAAAAGCAATAAAAACTCCTACAAAGTCTCCTAAAAAAAATGTCGAAGATGATGAAAACTTACTAAAAACAAAAGAATATGAATTATACATAGAAGAATTCGAAATAATAGAAAATAATGGATTAAAAGAAAAATGGATAAATAATGAAAAAATAAATACTGAAAAAGTACTTATTAAAACCGCAACTGATTATTGTTTAGGAGAAATATTTTCAAGACGGATGGACGGAACAAATGTTCTGTTGAATAAAGATGGTGTGCTAGTTGTGACATTTCCCAATAACACAAGAATTACAACTAGTTTTATAATTGAAGAAGCTGAAATATTTCCTGAATGGACTGAAGAAGAAATAGAGTATTTGTCTATGTTTGAAGCGAAAATAGAAAATGATACATTTCAAAGTAAAGGGTCTGAATCTCCTAAAAGTTTTTCGTCGTTGTATAGGAGAGGCTCCCGAATAATTAATACCAAAAGCTTAGTCGAAACAAACTCTACGGGAAGTAGGAAAGATGGTTACGTTTCGGTCTATTTAATATATTCAATAGAACATTTCAACTTTACCACCGTTACCATTAATAAATATAGTGACACAATTTGCATCGAATCTCCAAACGACACCCGTGTGATTATAGATAGTTATAATAATTATGAATTCATCTTGAATAACGTTACATCAGCTACTTTTAATGGGCAAAACTTAAATTTAAACCACACAACTTGTACTGACTGTGACTCTCATAACAATTGTGAAGTAAAGATTTGTTCCGAAGTTGATAACACCAGTGATAACAAAATGCACTGGTTAAAAATGTCAGATGCAGTCGGTAAATGTGTTGTTGTTGACAAAGATGGTAATATTGACATTTCTCAAGATTCTGACAACTCCTTTCATTGCAATGGATCTAAAACTTCAGAACCTTCATCTCTGTTACCTGAAAACGAACATTTAGAAAGTTTTAAAAGTTTATCTAGCACTAAAACATCACATACAATGTGTAAAGAAATGTTACTGGCACATTCTCTGAAATTTTTTGTGCTGACTCGGTAAGATATCAAAAAATATTTATAATTGATACAAACTTTTCAGGTATTAAAATTTTGTGAAAGGCACGTATTGATAAACGGCTTTTAAGTCTAAAATCGATCTTGAGATATATATGAATGAAAACGACATCTCAAGATTGATCTCAGACTTGGAGCGATTTATAAATATGAGTCTAATACAGCGAATTATCTTGTTCGGAGCTTATACATCGGGCACTTGTTGAAAAATGTAAAGAAGAGTGTCAACAACGTACATGGTGTTCCATAAATGAATTCCACACCTTAGGAGATTATCGAAGCCTTTGGTCCGTTTTGGCGCCCATTGATGTTACGGAAACAGAAGTTAGTTTTTTGTAGTAACTGTAGATATTTATCTAAATAAAGAACCAAAAATTGAGGGAAAGTCATTTTTTACTTTATTTTAGAAATGGTTGATGGAATCGAAATTATGTGATAAACCGAAATATATGACCTATAAAGATTTGGAAATAGATACTGGAAAAGGATTTTATCATTGGATGCGTCCTTATAAAAGATTCAAACCTAAACCCATCAAGCCCAATTCCGTTTTACCAAAAAGATTACCTAGAGCTTTTATTCTGCGGTACTTAGTTTTTTACATTTAATATTATTTTATTATTAAAAATAATGTTATTACTGATAATACCTAATAGAAAATTGTAAGTAGCGTTTTAGAGCAACAGTGGCCAGAAGATAAAAGAGAACAATTGATGGGGGCAAAAGAACTTGTGACCGCTGTACTTCGCTATCGAAATCTTTTGGAAAAAGAGAGTCAAACTCTTTTTAATGTTCCCTCAAGAGATCTTAGAAGTGCAAATGAGAAAAACAATGATAAAATTGTACAAAACGTTGCACATAGGTAAAAAATGGATGTTAAATATTGAAAATGTATAATAACAAGATTGTTTACTCTGTGTAATGTAAAAGAAGAAGAAACCATTTCATTGTCAGGATTTCTTCCTTTCTTTACACGACGTTGGTACGAAAGCTATCCCTATAATGTCTTGATTTTTATGATAGATATTATTCAGTTCCTAAGGTTGATTTTTGATAGCGTGACTTATAACATTAATAGACTAATATTTTTTATGTATTTTTTTTTTCATACAGCAGGGTAGGCAGAAGGAACTTAGTGTTAAGACACTGCGTTCCCCACTTTCCGCCAATTTCTGGAGGCATGGCGTATTGAGTGGCGGAACTCAACGCCGCGCTTTCCCCTCGACACCAGAGCGAAGAAATGTAAATAAATATTTCATCTCCTCGAGTGGGGATCGAACCCACAACCAGTCGATTTACAGGCACACTTTGTGCCCCTGCGCCACGACTGGCCTCTATTCTCGAAAAAATTGTTACAGGTCAAAAATAAGAGTTAGTTATAAAATTTACCTACGGCCCCTTAACCCCTAGGTTCGCCCTAACCATAAGTACCAAATTATTAGATTTAATGACAATGTATGATATAAAAGAACGCTTTTCACTAATGTTCAGTGAAATAAAGAAAAGAACGATCCTCATTTCTGTTCTACAGCGTCATTACTGTCTATAAGCATACAAAGCTATTGCAAATAAATTTACTTACAAACAAATATTTTAAAACAGAATATATAAGAACCTAAAAGGTCGTTTATTTGAAGATATCAGTAACAGAGCAAGGTTAACTATCACTACTGAACCACAGCCGCCCCTAGAAGAAATTTCAACAGAAGAAGTTGATGAAGGTAGAAAGTAGAAACGTTACATTAACGAAAATAATACATAGAACAAATATTTATTTAATAGAAATTAACATAATTAGTAGGTACTAAAGTCAGTATTTATTTAACCGCTCTTAAGTCTGAGATCGATCTTGAGATGCCATTTTTTAATTCGTACATTATACATATATCTATCAATGAAAACGGTATTTCAAGATCGACCTCAAACTTGAGAGCGATTTATAAATAGGGGCCTAAATAGGCGTACTTAGCGAATTTTGTGTTATGTAAAAATATAAGTAAATAGATATCTATGAAGTATGATTATTTGTTTGATCTATCTTAGTAGGAGTACTTAGCTCTCATACTTATACCTACCTATTGTCTCTCTAATTTACTACCTTTAAGGAAATAAAAATATTTAATTATTTAATTTTTAAGTAGTTTTTTTTTTATAATATTACATCGAGAATTGGTTGGTTTCCTAAGGAACAGAAGAATCTGAGGAAACAACTGCAATTAAGGAAATTGAATCTGCGGACAATATGAGTCCGAACTTAAGGCGCTACTGGCGACGTCGTGAGGAGGAGTACAACGAAGAACAATTTTATAAGTAAGTTTTTTGGTTTCACGCTTTATCCCGTATATCGGGGTAGGCAAAGTAGGTCAGAAAGCCTAGTGTCGAGACAAGACTCTACGCTCTTCGGAATAATTTAGTGGCGGAAGTCAACGCTGTGCTTTGTCTTTCTGGAGCATGGAAATAAAAACATTCATTCATGCCACGAGTCAGTGTCGTACTCACGATCGCCGTTTTTACAGTCAGACGCCGTTCCACTGCACCACTATAAGCCTATGAATATGCTTACATATATAGTAGATAATGATTATATTATTAATTACCTATATATCTACATACTATAAAAAAAATCATCTTCACGCTGTATCCCGCACACAGCAGCGTAGGCAGAGAGAACCTAGTGTTAAGACACTCCGTTCCCCACTTTCCGCTGAGTTCTGGAGCCATTGCGTGTTGAGTGGCGGAACTCAACGCCACGCTTAACCTTGACACCAGAGCGAAGAAACAAAAATATAAATGTAAGTAAATATTTCATTTCCTCGAGTGGGGATCGAATCCATAACCAGTCGATTTTACAGTCACACTTTGGGCTCCTGCGCCACGACTAGCCTCTATTAGGTCGTGTCACCTTCTAAATATTAATATAAATGACAATTATTACTTATAGGTATCTCTTGAGAGAGGACAACGTGCCACCATATTTCCAAAACGTGCTGGCTGGTGGTATTTGGTGGGAAGTAAACAAGACTGTCGATGATGCTATAGCAAAAGTCGAACGATTACCGATGAAGTGTAGCTGTGACGAGGAGTAGCTTTATTATGAACCTATATTGTTAAATACATTGATATTGTTTATATAGATACTTAATTAGTCAGTGTCTTTTTTTTATCAGCTTCACACTGTAACCCGCACGCAGCTGTGTTAGAGGAAACGTAGTGTTAAGACACTCCGTTCCATGATTTAAGCTGAATTCTAGAGGCATTGCGTGTTGAGTTGCGGAACTGAACAACGCGCTTTGCCCCGACACTGGAGCGAAGAAATGACAATATACCTAAATTAAAAAAAAAACATTTCCTCGAGTGGAGATCGAACCCACGACCAGCCGTGTTTACAATCACACACACACTAATGTCCCCGCGCCACGACTGGCCGGTGTGTCTTGTTTTCTGCATAAATAGATATGTTGTATTTACTAGCTATTATCAAACGAACTATTCTAGTAGCTGTCTTCAATGCCACGTACCAAACAAGAAATGGACATTTAAAATTACTATAAAACATCGTGAGACGGCGACTGTGAACACTTCGCTTTGGTCTTTGGGTTCTACTCCCGTTCAAGGAAATTTATTATTTTATTTTCTCTGGTAACACAAATCGCGGCATAAAGCTCCATCACTTAAAACCTACTCAATGTTTCGAATTCGGACGATAAGTGCGGAATGGAGTGTTTTGACACTAAGTTCTGTTTCCTACCCTGCTCCATTTAAGGGTAGGTACTTCCCTAAGCACGTTTACTTTATTTATTAAAGATTTTCTTTTAAGAAAAGATTAAAGATTTTGAAATCGCGACGTACGATGACGGCGAGTAGGTAGGTGCTTAGGCTACCTCTCCAGTAGACTTACTATAAGTTTGTTTGAAACAAAACGCTAATGTCTTGAAGCCAGTCGTGGCGCAGCGGCACGAAGTGTGACTGTAAAACCGACTGGTTGTGGGTTCGATTCCCACTCGAGATGAAATATTTACTTAAATTTATATTTCCATTTCCTCGCTCTGGTGTCGAGGTTAAGCGCGGCGTTGAATTCTGCCACTCAACACGCAATGCCTCCAGAATTCGGCAGAAAGTGGGGAACGCAGTGTCTACACTAGGTTCCCTCTGCCTACCCTGCTGTGTGCGGGATACAGCGTGAAGCTGATTTATTAGGTTCCCTCTGCCAACCCTTCTCTATGCGGGTTACAGCGTGACGCTAAAAAAACGAATGTACCCACATGAACCACACACCTATGACCTATCTATATGTAAAAAAAAATGTGGTGGTACCGTATGGCCAATACATTTTACTAGTCGTTTAAGTGTCCACTGGCACTATCCTTATTATCTCTATTAGAGGGCATTCTCCTTGTTTTTTATACACAAAAAAATTGACAAATACACTTTCACCTCTTAATTATTAGATATACACCACACTAACTCGAACTCGGCTTAGTTCTCTTGAGTCTTCTCATCTTCTCTGTAAGTCCATGTTGTCGAGGAGCTGGTTTTGCATCGTTCACATGATGATGAAGTCTGTGTTCGTGAGCAACGGCATATTTCGTGATGACATTATCACCGAACTCTATGTTGAGGTTTCTATGGGATCGACGTTACTAATATTTCAAAGAGCATTTACTATTGCTCTAAGTATTTTGTTTTGCAATCGTCTATATTTCTTTTTTTGGTACAGTAGCTGTATTCCATAGGTTCCCAATAGGTTTAAAATGGCATGAGGAATTGTTTGTACAATAAAACCTTGTTGTGTACTGCTAAAGAAGAATTTCTTCCTAGCAGCCAGTAGGTACATCTTGTTGTAACAATTTTTTAAATTCTTTTTTTTCTTTTTTAAGTTAACGTGAGCTTTCCAGCACAATTTAGCAACTAGTGTCATGCTCCATACTCTGCTGTATTTTAGTACGGTATATTTTTTTCGTTAATGAATTTTCTTGTTTGAAAATATTAAATATTTCATTTTCTCGAACGGGAATCGAACCCACAACCCGTCGCGTTTACAGCCGCACGCTTGAGCCCCTGCGCCGCGACTGGCCACAAGCTCTCAAACTCTACATATTGTTTTGTTAACCAAAAGATTAGGTCTAAATGACATCGAAGTTTCTTATTCGGATTTGCGAGAGGCTGTAGGTGATTGGTGTCCCACGAGGCGGTGTGGCTAGTGGCCGCGGACGCCAATTTATGGTACACCGAATGGCGGGAGAAGTGCTGAGCGGCGTGGGCGAATTCGCTTGTCGCTTTTCCCCACCGCTTTTTCCGCTGCGGCGGCGGGCCAGTGGCGATGGAGCGCGGCGCGCGACGCCATTGGCCCCCGCCGCAGCCAATCACCGCCCGCCCGCGTCGCGGCCCTAAGCACGAAAGGGACCGAGCCGAGGCCCGGACACAGTCCGTCCCGGGCCCTTCGCAAGGATTGTGTCGTCGACGCGACTCGCTCCCGTTGCCGTGATCGATTAGTGATTTGTTGTTTGTGTATGTGCACTATAATGGAATGACGCCATAGACTCTCACCTAAATCCACATAGTACTCTACACGTGAGTACCTAGCTCTTAATATAAGCTATGTTTACTTGGCCGCGCGAGAGATGGCGCTGGAAGCCGCGATACGCTAACGGGCTGTGTCATTGAACCAGTAAATATTTATGATTGCAATGCTTCACATGTTATCGGGTGCACGAGTCTTTGTTTACTTTTTCAATATGTTAACCAACTGCGTTTTGTGAAATGCATGCGTTTGTAGATTAACAATTGAGTAACTTACTAGGTAGACTAACTGCGGAATAGTTGAAATGGGAACCTACTATGTACTATATTACTGAAGGTTTTATCAGGACGTATGGTATGATATTATTGTTATATATATATACATATAAACTTAAAACTCCAAGTGTTCTGTTACAACATATAATAAATATCTTGCTTCGGTAGAGTCGCTCGAGCAGTGATTTACATGTCGTCCTTATCTCGTTTGTAATAAGGTCTATATTGGCTAGTGTTTCTTGTGTGTGGTGTCGTAACTCGTCACCCAGTAAGGTCTAATGACCCTGACCTACGGGCAACGCTTGCATATCGCGTAATATGTTGTGGCCAGCAGCCACCGTCACCACCGCCACCACCACCGCCAAGCCTGCTCGCTGTCGAAGAAAAGATGATGTCGTCACTTTTACGCTGCTTTATTTTAATTTTTAACGTAATTTAATATTACAATGTATGTATCCGTAAATATTTTTACAATCCATATTGATATATTCGATTTAATATAGGAATGTAAGAACATTATGTACGATATAAACTTTTGATTTTTTATTATTAGATTGAGAATTGGTTTTCTTGATGTATTTGTTAGAAACTAAGTTTATTCACATCTAATTTTAATATTACAACAATGAAAGAAAGTTTAATGTAACATATTGATATTAATATTTGTTTCAATTTTCCTTTAAAATAAAATAAAAATAAGGTTCACTACTCGACAAGAACAGATCGGTAGAGTTTAACTGTCGTTGGCATTCCTACTTGATTATGTCAGTGCATAAGTTTTTGATCTAGATACTTGATATTCGAATATTTTTTCTGTTTACTACTAATTTTACGAGGTCGGTCGTGGCGCAGAGGCACAAAGTGTGACTGTAAACGCAACTGGTTGTGGATTCGATCCCCACGCTAGGAAATGAAATATTTAAATAAATTTATATATCCATTTTCTTCGCTCTGGAATCGAGGCAAAGCGCGGCTTCGAGTTTCACCACTGGAACGGAAAGAACGGAGTGTCTTAACACTAGGTTTCCTCTAACCCAGCTGTGTGCGGGATACAGCGTGAAGCTTATTTAATTTTATTTACTACTAATTTTAAATAAACAATTTTACTATTGTAGTAACTAGCAATAAGCATTCAACAAGTGGCCACGATATATATTCTATTGTTTTTACAGTACGTATTTAATATTTATGGAATCCCGTTTCGTTTTGGATTTATCATTGCTTTGTACATCTTGATTGAACAATTGAAATAAAGCAGACTCTTTTCAGTACTTACTAAATTACGTAAACGATTGGGAAAAACACTTTAACAATTTTACAATATCAACGATTATTTATTTTGAACACAAAAAAAATATATAATAATCTACTTTTTATGAATTTATTACACAAAATTATACATTTACTCTATATTTGCTTCTCAGTAGTTCTGAGTTATGTTCTTTATAAAACGGTACAATATCTATTCAACAGAGAGCTTTGTGTTTGTATTATTTCGTTTGTAAATTTAATAAGGTAAACTCATTTTACTTTTTTGGATCAGCCTTAGTAAGATCAATCTTAGTAGAGTTAATATTGTAGAGATTGGTTAATTTTTATATTAAATTTGATTTTATTCTTCAATTCAAGTTCTCTCAGTCTTAAAAAATCCCCAGAACAGAAAAACATATTGTACTTATTTAATTATGATGGCCTGTTTAAAAGACCAGTTTCTAGTCTGGTTGGCTCCGATAGAGTAACCCACCTTTCCACCTCGTGTAAGGAAGATGTAAAAATATTTTTTAAATATATTTTATTAAAAGCTTTATCATCTTTGTGATAACTATTTAAGAAAATCTTATTAGACTGAAAAACAATTCCAATAAGAATTATTAATAGATCGCTTTCTATGTTTTAAAACATCGTTTGTAGGTGTCCTTATTTCTACTATAAAATGGATATAGTAATTCTAATAAAGTGTGGGATAATTAAACTAAAATTAAAAATAGTTTTGTATAAGTTAATATGTTCCATTTCATTTTTATTGAAAATTTTAGAGAAATAGGGGACAATTTCAAGATTTTTTTAAATTTGTTCTTTATCAATGTAGATTAAATGTACACGGTTTTTAAACAAAGTCTATATTATGATTGAATCCTATCTTTCGTTTTCTAAGCACAAGGTTACAACAAAAGTCTTAAAATAAATTACTTAAATAATTTATATGACATGGAAATCTTTTTACTTTACTCAAGTACATACATAATATTGAATGTGAAAATATTATTTGTTTTGTTTAGTCGATACCGACTATCGAAATTCATTCCCTGTCGAATCTGAAAATAGGAAGGAACATGTACTTACAAATCGTTGAGGCCGTCGTGGCGTATGAGCACTAGCCCGTGATTATAACGCGACGGTTATGGGTTCGATTCCCACTGGGAGGGATGAATTATTAATTATAAATATTTTCAGTGTTTCGCTCTGGTACAAGGCAAAAACGCGGGGTTCAGTTCCGTTCCATTAAACACGCAATGACTTAAAATTGCAGTGGAGAGTTTTAACGTTAGGTTGCCTCTGCCTACCCTACCTATATAGCAATAAGGCATACAACAATTATAGATATATTTCATAATCGTATTTTAACTTCAGCAATTGTTAAACAGAATATTAACATGAAAGATCACTTGGCAAATGTAATAAAATACCGAATTATCACCGTGGACATTGTTCTAGTGAAATCTGAGCTTTGCTTGGTTTCTTGTTATCATTAGGTATACCTACGTACCACAATATACTCGTATGTTACGGAGCGTTTACGTATCTAATGCTTTTGAACCGCAAAAATTTTATTAAGTATTTAATTAAATTCAATTTAGAAAAAATATTGTAATTTCACATACAGCCATCACCATATAGTATAGACACAGGACCGTGCAAATATTGTTTGGGACCTACGTACTAAGAGACTTTCCACTTTCCGCCGCTTTTAGGGTTCCGTGCCTTTTTAAGAAAAAAGGAACCCTTATAAAATCATTTTGTTGTCTGTTTGTCTGTCAAGAGCCTTTATCTCAGAATTGTTTGGAGATACACAGTTGAAATTAAAACCATATTCTCAGATCTCATAATTTCCTAAAAAAATTTTTCTACATTTACTTGAAAAAAAGATATGGCAGTTTATATCGTAAAAAATACTTCGACACTATGAAGAGAATCAAAATTAATAGAGTATTTTCAGTTAACTTAGAATTTTAAAATTTGGCAGCTAGTTTCTTCAAGTAGTAGCCTACCTATCTACTAGTTCAGGAAAAAATCTGAAATCTTTATATCTGTGGTTAAATGCTAAAAAATAATACACTTAAAAGGGCGACAAAATTTGGTAATAAAGCCGCTAGTTCAAGGAGGTATGAGATGAAAGGAATCTGGCTAAACTAAGCTTGAATTTCAGATAAAATCAATTTATAAATACTAATAGGTAGGTACTCATTTAAATAACCGTTTTAAAAGGACTAAATAATCTAATTAAATAAATATTTACAAATATCTATCTATTATAAGGTATTAATTACATCATGTTTCCTTATTATAATGAAGGGTGACAATTATTGCGGATATTTTATTTATTAATTAAGAAAATATGGAAAATTACCTTTTTTATAAATGATCAATCTCTTTAACATTAAATTTAATTTTATTTATTAAACATTAAATACGCCACAGTAGGGTAGGCAGAGGGAACCTAGTGTTAAGATACTCCGTTCCCTACTTTCTGCCGAATTCTGGAGGCATTGCGTGTTGAGTGGCAGAACTCAACGCCGCGCTTTGCCTCATCTAAGCGAAGAAATGGAAGAAATGGACTTAAATTTCTTAATAAAATATTACCTCCTCGAGTGGGGATTGAACCCACAACCAGTCGGTTTTACAGTCACACTTTGTGCCCCTGTGCCACGACTGGCCTCAATTAAAAATTCTTCTTTATTCTCACTCTCTTCTTTTCACTGTAAGTGATAACCGTGCATTATGTTACTATTTAAAAAAATGTTACTGTAGGTATATAAAATTCATTTTTTGGCGAAACAACAACAAAACAACACTTTTGGCACACCCATTATTAGATTCTATCACATTTTCGCTCCTGTCGCACAAAAAACACATCTTCATTTTTGTCATGTTAACTAAAAACGTCTTCACACCAAAATGAAAGGTAAGTAACTGAGTAATATGCTCTAAAACATCTCATTTGGCCATCTGCACTGTTATCGTATTTAGAAACCTAATACATCCGAAAATAATTTTATTGCATTTGACTTGCTTTGTATCGCGCCGCAAAATGTTTATCTATACCTAGTAAAAAGTAGACAACTAATTGATATTTGCCGACTGCTGGTCATAAACCGTTATTAGTACTGTAGTACTGTCGTAATTTCTTAGAATTTATTTTTGCTAAATTAATTTTGTTTATTATAATTATATTATTATATTTCTTTCCTAAGCAAATTATTAAAAGTTGCGTGCGAACGGTTATCAAAACAAACGAGCAGAGGACGAAGAGAGAGAGAGAGCTTTCTCTCTCTTAGTTTATTATTAGTTCTCTTAGTTATTAAAATGTAATTTTCCATATTTTCTTTATTAATGAAAAAAAAATTGCAATAATTGTCACCCTTCATTATATTAAGGAAACATGATGTAATTATTACCTTATAATAGATCGATATTTGTAAACATTTATTTAATTATATAATATAGTCGTTTTAAAATGATAATTTAAATGAGTATTAGTATTTAGAAAACAGATTTAGCAAAGACTTAATATCATGGATTCATTATTTCACTTGAAAAATGTGGATGATTTCATGTTTTCTGTATGCACTTAGCTTAGCTAGAATAAACAATGTTTTTAAGATTGACCTTCTATTATATAATATTTTACTTTAAAAGATAAGTCAAACCGCGTATTTCATCGTCTATTCTCAAAAAAACTAAATCAAACGGAAACAGAATAAAATATTTCAAATGATGGCAACCTTTGCTTGCGGCGGTTATATTCCAGGCAACCATGTGGTTTAGTGATGAGAAAAAAATAAGCTTTAATTTGATATATAATTCAATAAAAGAATACATGAGTGCAAATATTAACATTAAGTGACCTGTTTAAACAAGGTAACCCTGGGCTTGCGGCAGACTGAGAGCTGGCAACCATTGTTTTCCCAATTCCTTATCCGATTTTCTTTCAAATGATGTGCGATTCATTTAAAAAACATATGAGTGCAATTTTCTCCAAAAACGAGTTACGATAAACATTAATTTAAGATGATTGCGGCTGGATTCTTTTAGGCAGCCTTAGTGTAATGTTCTACTATCATGTATCATTCTTAAATATAAGTTTCATTAGAAAAACTGATCCCTACAGATTTAAGCAATGGGACGACTCGATCGCGATCTCGATATAAGTAGTTTCCAATAAAAATGACAATTAAAAAATGTGTATGATAATAAATGCATATTTATATTTAAGTTTGAACTCACGACCATCGCGGTGTTCACTTACCACCAGGTGACCCGTACGCTCGTTTGCCTTGTCTTTTCTATAAAAAAAATCGCGCACTACGCCACGGCGGTCGCTGGTATCAATTTTTTTTAGTTTGCATTCAATGTTATTTCGAGTATTTTTATTTTAGTTAACTAAAGAACCTACGTATTTCAGTTATTTTTAACGATTTTTTTTTTCAATTCTAAATTATTTAGTTCTATTGGAATTTTAAATTTAAGATATAGGTACTTACCTAGAAATGAAACGCTATGATTGTAGGTTCGATCTACACTCGATTGGACGATTATATTTAAATTATTTTCAGTATTCCTCTATGGGAGACGAAGCGCGGGGTTGATTTTCGCTACCCAATCCACAATTTCACGCAATTGAGTGAAATGTAAGGAACACTCTGCGTAGAGCTGCTTATTTTTTTAGGGTTCCATACCTTAACTTACTTCCCCTGTCCTGGTCAGTTATGAAATGTGGTACGAAGTGAGAACTTACAAATAAAAAAAAATCCTCTTCTCTTTCGTTGTAGGTAGATACTATCCGTAATTCTCAGTGGGCGAATCCCAATCGCACTTAGTTTTAGGTCATTTTACATTATTTTTGAATAAAATCAAAATCTGCTAGAAGCTGCATCCCGCATACATCAGGGTAAGCAGAGGGAACCTTATGTTAAGCCACTCCGTTTCCCACTGTCCGCCGAGTTCTGGAGGAATTGCGTGTTGACTCAACGCCGCACTTTGCCTCGGCACCAGAGCGAAGAAATGAAAATATAAATGTATATAAATATTTAATATATTTAATTTCGTAGAATGGGGATCGAACCAACAACCAGTCGATTTTACAGTCACACTTTGTGCCCCTGCGCCACGATTGACCTTTTCAACTGGCCTATTCTTTATACATTTAGATAAAATGCTATTAAGTTGTAAATTGTAACTTTCGTCTAAATTGCAAATGGTGTTCATTTAATTTTAAACATTTTTGAAGTGCTATTCCACACTTAGGAAAGAAAAATACTTATTTAGAAAACGTATCAAAATTTGAACGTAGCGGGACTCGAACCCGGTGCTCATTTAGTCAATCAACACTTACGAGAGTGCTAATACATATTTATTTAGAATAGTAATCAATACGTAGTCATTATTCGTATCTCAGGGGTTCTCGAGTGACGGGTCGTTCTCACTTTGCGCTTTTTGTCATACGATCCGTCAGTTCCTGCCTCAGTCAGCTTCGTTGTAACGCCTTGATTGATAGTGTGCAGGTAGGTACTTGTATTGAATCAGGTAAAAATATTTATTTACAATGATTATTTATTAAAAGCGAGGCCAGTCGTGGCGCAGCGTCACAAGGTGTGACTGTAAACCGACTGGTTGTGGGTTCGATCCCCACTCGAGGAGATGAAATATTTACTTAAATTTATATTTCCATTTCTTCGCTCTGGTGTCGAGGTTAAGCGCGGCGTTGGTTTCAACACTCCACGCCACTCAACACGCAATGCCTCCAGAATTCGGCAGAAAGTGGGGAACCTCTGCCTACCCTGCAGTGTGCGGGATACAGCGTGAAGCTGATAAACTATTTATTAAATTGGAAAATATTTAAGTTTCTAGCCAAGCCTGGTTGTCCTCTTATATAGGTTACAGCGTTCTTATTAAAAGTGTACAAAATTATTATTATGATATTATGTCAAGTATAATAATATTTAATTATCGGATTTTTTGTGTAATATGTTAAGTAGGTATATATAACAATTTTAACTTATAAGGTATGATATATAAGTATGTACGGTCCGCGAGGTCTAAGCTGAGTTTTACATTTGTGTGAGTGTAGATGTAACGTCATTTACTTGGCCTGAACCAATATATCGTCACTTATATGATTCTTAATATTTTATATTTAATAAAACTAAAAATTAAATTTGACATTATTACTCTACAAAAATGGAGAAATGTATGGGATCAAGTAGCCAGTGAAACAAAAAAAAATAGTGGACTCGACGCTGTTCTTGGTGATACAACGGAACGATTCATTATAGACATCAGACGAGTTTTAATTTTTAATTGTTATTTTATAAGACGCTTTATTTGTAAACGTGTTTTATTCACTTTACTTTTAGTGATCACTCACACAAATGTAAAGCTCGGCTTAGCCTCGCGAAATATATATGGACATATGTAGGTATTTGTATTGGTACGGTAAATTGATAGTATTGCGTCACCGACACATAAGGTTGACGAAGTGAAAATGTGATACAAGTTTCTCAATATCCAAAATTTTAAATAAAATAATGATATAACCACGTCAATATAAAGATTGAGGCCCTTCGTGGCGCAGACGCACACAATGTGACTTTAAATGCGACAGGTTGTGGGTTCGCTCCCCACTCGAGGAAATGAAATATTTATTTAAATGTATATTTTCATTTCTTCGTTGTGATGTAGAGGCAAAGCGTGGCTTTGAATTCCGCCACTCAGCATGCAATGCCTCAAGAATTCGGCGGAAAGTAGGGAACGGAGTGTCTTAACACTAGGTTCCTTCTGCCTACCCCACTGTGTGCGGGATACAGCGTGATGCTGATTAACAGAAAGATATATTTTTTATTTTATGTAAAAGCTGTTTCATTTTGAAAAATGATTATGATGAAGAATAATGATGATGATATAATTTTAAGAACCTAATTATTAATTACGATAAAAAATATTGAAATATTAAAATTAAAAAATAGAGATTTTCTTTTTGATATCCATATTGCCGGTTAAACAGAAAGAACTTAGTTTACTTCTTTTCCTTTCTCTATCTATAAAATTTAATTAAGTGTAATGAGTGTGTTTGCTCAAGGATTTAAATATTAAACCTCACTTTTTACTCGAAAATTTAAAGTGGCCTGATTACATTGAAATGCTAATATGTTTCATATAGATTGTTATTATTCTATTTCTATAGTAAAGACATTTTAATAAAATAAAAATGGAGCCATTTAAATATATTTATTTCTATTTATCTTCATTATTTCTGTTGATCTATTAAAATTGCATTTTATTTTAAATCATGTTATATTGGTTTAAATATATTCCATATCTTATAAGATATTTGTTATTCACACTTTCTGACATATTTTAGTTATATCATGGTTCATGTCTCTGTATATTATTTACAAGTGTTAGATTACACGATAAAACCATGATGAGGTCGTCGTTGTCAAGGGAGCGAGTGTGGACGCAACGGTTGTGGGTTCGATTTCTACTCGGGGGAATGGAATATTTATTGTTTTCATTCCACCCGTGGTAACCCACAATTTCTTAAGAATTTAGCAGAAAGTGAGGAAAGGTTGTGTCTTACCATTAGATTTCTTGTTCTTAAGTACTCTGTTATATGAGGGATACAGCGTGAAGCTAACAAAGAAACCCGGTCAAGCGCGAGTCCGGCTCGTCCACTGAGGGTTACGTACAAAAATTGCAGGACTTTTTCTGAAATTCAAGCTTAGTTTAGCCAGAGCCCTTTCATCTGATTCCTCTCTTGAACTAGCGGCTTTAATACCAAATTTTGCCCCTTTTTAGGGCTATTATTTTTAAAAAATTTACCACCAACTAAGTGTTTAGTTTTCTGATTTTTTTGAACTAGTGCCACCTGTAGATTGATAGTACAAACTGCCATATATCATAGTTCTAGATAAATCGGAAGTATACTATTAATTTGGATTCCTTTTATAATGTCGAAATACACTTTTTTTTGCTATATAAACAGCCATATCTTTTTTTGTAAGTATATGTAGAAATGATGGGATTCCGGTTCCGGTGATCGTACGGTTACGTCCTCAATCAGTGCTCCCGTTTAAAAGTGATCAAAAGTATAGTTAAACTAGTAAGATATTAAGAAACTCGCGAAAGACACTATAAATTACGATAGAACAGGTGTAATCACAGTAAAAAATTTGTGTTTTGAGCTAAAAACTCAACATAATACAGTGTTTAAAGATCCAAAGTTATAACCTCAAATTAATAATTGTCAACGTCAAAGTTAACAGTTAACATACGTTCCGTTTGCCGGATCTAAAACGTTTTGTTTTTGCATTGATAAAAATAAATACGTAATATGTCGGAGGAAATGTCAATGTCAACATTATATAGCATGATGAAGCAAGAAATGGAGAAACAAGCTAATCTTATTACTGCTAATACAGAAAAAATTATGTTATCTATTGATGAGAAAATAAAACCATTAATAGAAGAAAATAAAAATCTTAAAATAGAAATTGAAGTACTCAA
>JAATLQ010034218.1:0-21593 GCA_013421005.1 Heliconius erato x Heliconius himera
TCGCGGCCCCGCCCCCCGCACCGCCCGCCCCCGCCCCCGCGCCCTCGCCCCCCACTGTCACGGCCGCGTCAGAGTCAGCTGAATGGGACTGGGTGCAACATAAAGAATATTTTCGCGCCACGCGAGTGCAACTCTCGTTTTCATTGTATAATATTACATCACGCACTTGCTCACGTATTTACTTCGGCAACGATCAACATTCCGAGCGCCGGCGCTACCTTAAAACGCTTTAGGCTCGCGCTCGATGTCTACGACATGGTTTTTGATAGAGTCAATGCCAAATTTTCTTTGAAATACGTAAATTAATTGACGTAGAGTCAAATATATTAACAATTTTAAAGATCTTTAATAAAATCATTTCTTTATAATCCGTTATCTGTAAATTAATAATTATTTAGTATATTGCATAACAAGGCAATCGATTAGATATGCACGTCGCAAGGTTTGCGGCTCTACATTTCCGCATAAATTATATTATTCTATATATACTTTTTACTTATATGATACTTATATGATGATTTACAATATTTCAATTTAGAGTATTTTTTTTTGTAACTTAATATACGCACAAATTTCTTTTTTCTATTATATTGACTTAAAAAAATATTTTCTTTGATCAATTTTATTTATATTCTATGGATTATTTAATTTAATCGAAATATATCTTAAGGAAAATTTAAAATTTTGCGAAATTGCGTATCATTACTACACTTGTAATGTAGAGCACGGAACGGAACGGATTTTTTAACTATTATAATAGAAAAAAAAAATTTACTTTCTCAATTTACCATTCATTTATGACTTTCATACAATAATTTAATGAATTTGTTAACTTATCGTCGTATCATGGTGTTTTCCCATCTCTACAAGCGTATGTTTAACTCTAAGTTCGCCTAATACATAGTTATATTTTTTAAATTTCTCAGTTTTATAATGTGCAAAATGTTATATAAGTTTATATATATGTCTAATTATTTAAAAAAAAAAAACAAATAAAAAAAAATATTGTTGTGGATTTTTTTTTTCATTCGATGTGATTCCTATTATACACACTAAGTATATTATAAACTATAATATTTATCTATTTTTTGAAATTTGTAAAAGATTTATAAATAAAATAATAAAGAAATACGAAAATCCTTATTAACATTTAAACATTTAACCAACCACCTTGCCATAATAGCCCGTTCAAACAATACCAAGACATTGTCTAAATTTATACCACTTCACAAATAAGTTCATACATTAGACAGCCTATTTTAGGCAGCCTAATAACTGTTCACGACAACAAGACGGAAACCTTAAAAAACTGATATGCCAAAAAGGGGACAGGGGTCAAGGGGAAAATTTAATTGCTTTTATTATCTCAAAAAGAAATAAACCCTATACATTTACCAAATAATAATAAAAATATGAAATGTATCACAATATAATAAAACAGCTTTTACCTGCAGCTTTGCGTGGAAAAAAATTAAATAAGGAGGTATAGGCATTTTATAAAACAAACATAAAAAGGACTTCTCAGTTTATATTTAATTTACTTAATTTAATTTGTTTAATGTTATGTTATTTGAGTAACCTATTCTAGCAAAGGAACAACATCTAATTCTAGTAAAAATATATATTTATTACGACACAGTAGAGATTTGCAGTTTACTATGTTTCGGTATTTTATGACTTAAGCCCTCTTGCTTTAATACCATTGAGGTAAGGGTTGTGTGCTTGTGAATCAATGATCTAATATAGCCTATAGCGTATATGGCGTATCGAACAGTAAAAGTAGTGTCCAAAAACATGGCAGGCTGTGGATTCGATTCCCACTCGAGGAAATGAAATATTTGATATTTTCATTTACTCGCTCTCAGCAAAGTACGGTGAGTTCCGCTGCTCAACACTCAATGCCTTCAGAATTTGGCGGAAAGTGGGAAACGTAAATATCTTAATACTAGACTTTAAATTACAACATTTATTTCATATGAATTCTTATTTACTAATTATTACTTATTATTTTTATTAAGTATAAGTTGAAGCCAGTTATAGCGCAAGGGCACAAGCGTGCGACTGCAAACGCTACAGGTTGTGGATTTAATTCCCACTCTCTAGTACCCGATCTGAAAATGAGGCAAAGCGCGGCGTCGAGTTCCGCCACTTAACAATATCTCCATAATTCCAAAACGAAATGGTAATGTCTTTATAGAAACGGAATGTCTTAAAACTAGATTCCCAAGTTTCCTCTGCCTGACTTAATACATATGAGCGGGATACAGCGTGAAACTAAAAAAAAGAGAAGGAAAACACATATAAAATACAGGTAAAAAGATTCGATAATGACGGTAACCGAGTTAACGGTGTTCTGCGTTGGTGGGCCGGCGGCGCGTGAGCATTGCTGCACGTATGGCATACGCTGTTATACTGTAACACATGTATATACCTATATATGGTTCGAGAGGAACGAAGGGAAGGTAAATGTTGTAATATTTATATTTAGTTTATTTTGTTAAACGGTTTCGCAATAAAGAAATCTTTAAAAATTATAAAATAAATTCGATTTTTGGGATGACATCTCCATATGTTTTAATGTACTATACATATAATAAAGTAGTAACTGATCGATTATTGAATTGATTTTGAAAACTATATTCTTTCTACGTTGTTTCAATGTAGAGTCTTTAAAATAATAATGTGAGGCCAGTCGTGGCGCAGTGGCACAAAGTTTGACTGTAAAACCGACTGGTTGTGAGTTCGATCCCCACTCAAGGAGATGAAATATTTACTTAAATTTATATTTCCACTTCTTCGCTCTGGTGTCGAGGACAAGCGCGGCGTTGAGTTTTGCCACTCAACACGCAATGCCTCCAGAATTCGGTAGAAAGTGGGGAACAGAGTGACTTAACACTAGGTTCCCTCTGCCTACCCTGCAGTGTGCGGGATACAGCGTGAAACTGATAATGTTATAAAACCACGAAACTAATTGAGATTAGTAAAGATAATAGTGCGGTCCAAACAGGCGACGCCGTGAGGCAAGTAGGCAGGAGACACAATGTAAAAAAAAATGTTTCCCAAACTTTTATGTATTTTTTTATTTTCTATTATTTTGATCCAGGTTTACTTATGTTTTAAAATATGACTAATTCAATATAACAAAAACAAATTAATCAAAGGGCAATTTTACATTTAACAAAACAAGAAACTTAATAAAAATAACAAACAAAACAAAATGTTCCTGGCTTTAAATATGAAAATAATCTTTACTTTTGATTACTATATTCGTTCTTTTCACTTTACAATGTTTATAAAATTGCACATAATTATACTTATAGTGTGCAATTTTTAAAAAATTGAAGAATATATAATTATAAAAATCATTTCATCGATATTCACAAATTTAAATCATAATTATATTAACTAATAAGTTCTATAAATAGTTTGACGCTGTATCCCGCATGCGGCAGGGTAGGCAGAGGGAACCTAGTATTATGACACTCCATTCCCCACTTTCAGCCGCATAAAAAAATCTTGCAACCCTTTTTAACGTTTATTTTTTTTATTTTATTTTATTTTATTTTTTTAACGCTTAAGAATGCCGTATGGATAGCATCCGTATCCTGATCCGATGACATCAATTTTTTTTAGCTTCAACTGTATTATGCATATAACAAGGATCCTACTGCTAAAACGCACCGTTCACTCCTTTCCGTGCAGGTTTGGAGACACTGTGTGTTGAGTAGCGGAACTCAACGCTGCGCTTTGTCTTGTCACCGAATGAAGAAAATGAAATCAATTAATTCTGAACTCAACACCGCGCTTTGTCTTGTTACCGAATCAAAAAAATAAAATCAATTAATTCTCTTAAGTAGAAATCGAACCCATAACTGTCACGTTTACAGTTAGTCACGATATATAATGAACCTATTATAACATTTGTAAGTTTGTAAACTCATAATAACACATAATCGATTTTATCATGTTTCTTAATTTAATTTAAAATTTGCACAACTTTGGCCCATTTGTTATGTTCATATCACACTTTGTGTATTTTTTTTTAGCAAACCATCTTGTAAATAATTAAACATAGGTACAATAAAAATACATATCACTCCTTAGTCTACTTTCAACGACGACTTCAGACATGGAACTAGAACAATCTAATTTATTATAGTATAGAAACAACTATAAATATTTTTCTTCCTGTATCGTTGCAACAAGCGATTGTCGCAAATTGAAAAAAAAAGACACCAAAACCTGTACTGTATGCAGACGTTGTTATCAGTCGATGATAAATACGACAGGAAGCAATACGAGTTAAATTTAAAGAAGTAACTGCGACTCACTTAATAAACAATTTACTTAGCTCAATAGTTTCTTTTGTTTTTTATTTCAACTTCACGCTGTATCCCGAACACAGCAGGGTAGGCAGACGGAACCTAGTGTTAAGACACTCCGTTTACCATTTTCCGCGGAGTTCTGAAGGAATTGCGTGTTGAGCGAAACTTAACGCCGCGCTTTGCCTTGACATCTAAATAAATATTTCATCTCCTCGAGTGGGGATCGAACCCACAACCAGTTGCGTTTACAGGCACAATGTGTGCCCCTCCGCCACGAATGGCCTCAACTCAGCTTCTTATAAAATACTAAAATAAATGTTATTTACATTTATGATAATACAAATATAAATGTTATTTTAATTTCGAATATGAGGCCGCCGTGGCTCAGGGACAAGCATGCGACTGCAAGAGCGACGGTTTTGAGTTTGATTCCTATTTCTCCCAAATGAAATTAAATATTTAATTCCCTGAATGATATTTTCATTTCCTCGCTGTGGTAATGATAAAAGCGGGTTCAGTTCCGAGACTCAGCGTAGAAATATCATAATAAGGAATGGAGTATGAAAATGGAAACCTAGTGTTAAACACTAGGTAGCTTCGTGCTGTATCCCGCACACAGCAGGATAAGCAGTACTAATCTTGTGTTATGATATTTCGTTTCCCATTTGTTGCCGAATTCTGGAAGCATTGTGTGTTGAGTGGCGGAACTCAACGCCGCGCTTTGGTTCGACACCAAAGCGAACAAAAGAAAATATAAGTTTAAATAAATATTTCATTTCTTCGAGTGGGAATCGAACCTACTATCAGTTGTGCTTACAGTCACACACTAATATCCCTGCGCCACGACTGACCTAGTATTGAAAAAGTAAAATATTAGAAATTTGTCTTTATGAAAGAAGTGGTTTAGTAGAGAAAAGGGAAGTATGTTTAGTAGAGAAGAAAGATATGAAATGAATATGGTAGGGCATATTGCTGCCGATAATGGAGCCTTAACTACATTGATGAGACAGCGTCAGCAGAGATGCACGGTTGGCCGTACACAACGCAGTGTTGGCACCGACGCTGTCATACGGCAGCGAAAAGTGGGTACTACAAAAGAAGAAAGAAAGATGAATGCTTTGAAGACACACAGAATAGCAAGTACTAGCGAGGATATCGCGGAGAGAATGAAGAAAAACGTGCTCGGGTAGTTAGGTTACGTCAAACGAATGAGTGATAAAACAATGGCAAAAAAAATGTAAAGGAAAAATGGGCGGTAAGAGAAGCAGGGGGAGACCTCGGTTGACACACAGTATCAGTCAGGTCAATATCAGAAGGTCACGTGAAAAGCATGAAGACCACCCAAATCAATAAATCCTGGGAATAAAGTTGGAGCTCTAAAACAATATACATATTTGCCAGTTAGTGTACTTCCAGCTTATATGCTATGCATTTGTTTAGCTATGTATTTGGTTTGTGCCTGGTGTAAAAGAATAGCCAAGTCAAATGTGGAGCTTTAATTTTATCCAGAGAACATTTTAACCCATATAGATCTCACATTAATCTCTGGGTAAAGTCGTAAACGACTCATTACTTGACATTTAACTTGGCTCTCATTTCACATTTATTTTTTTATTTGGATATAATTACGCTGATAAGCCACAAAATATTTTCTCGTCACCTTTTATTTATACCCAAACAAAATTTAACACTTTTTTTATTATTTAAATAATGTTTACGATACTGTCTATTTCTGATTATTGAGAAATTCCCATATTTATCAGTTTTCGGTTTCATTTGTGATTCCGCTACTGATTTATAGATGGCGATACTGCGAAATTAATATATTGTACTGACATATGTATGTTACAGTACTAAATATTAAGCTTCTAGGTCATGTAGGGTAATTGGCTTAAAAGTAATGTTACAACTTTTGAGGTTTGAAAAATTGCGCGTTTCTAGCTTCTTAACTTGACTGGACATGCTGATACATGTCTTATTACTTTGTGTGAGCATTTTGGGCTTAATAAAAAATCTGTTACTCGCATTTTCCGCTTTAGTATTTATTAAAGTACATTTTCAGCAAATAATTATCAATTTCACGTTTCAAATAGTCTCACAATAGATTTAATTGATGTAGCATTTATCATTATCATTGATCAAAATTATACATAGTATTGCAAATAGTAAATGTGCTATTAAGCAACAGTATTTTTATGATAAATATATATCCAGTAATATTTTATTTATTTATTTAGGATCGTCAACAGAAGAAACATTACAACATGGCCAAATTACATTGAGATATATTTATAGACTATATGTTTTTCCAATTAAAGACAATCAATCTGTTGTATAATAACACAACAGTATATATTATATATTTGTAAAAAGTAATGTTTAAGCAAAATGTGTGTAAAAATTCCTTGAAGTGAGTATAAAATAAAAAGTATGTTCATTCACATACAATCATAAAGGGCTATATTTTAAAAATTATAAAAAAGAGGTAAGATATATTTGAAAATAAACATGTATACAATTTGTCATAAAATATCATAAGGATGCCATCTAGTGTCCAATAGGGTAAATAGCAAAGTAAGTGAAACTTAGAAATTTAATCAATATTTAAAGAAGATTAATTAATTAACAATATTAATAGGAAGGCCAGTCGTGGTGCCGCGGCACACAGTGTGCACTCAAGGAGATGAAATATTTACTTAAATTTATATTTCCATTTCTTTGCTCTGGTGGCGAGGACAAGCGCTGCGTTGAGTTCTGCCACTCAACACGCAATGCCTCCAGAATTCGGCAGAAAGTGGGGAACAAAGTGTCTTAACAATAGGTTCCCTCTGCCTACCCTGCAGTGTGCGGGATACAGCGTGAAGCTGATTTATTTTATTAATAGGAAGAATTTCATGATGTTGTGTTGTGAATTTAAGTAAAAATATCTAAACCAAAAATAAAAGTCAAAATTTATAATAAAGACATTAAATTTGATATTGAAATAATATAAATATCAGTTTTAAATGCAATAATTAAAATATGTTACTTTGGGTTTACTTTAAACAAATATATGCATATAAAATATCAAACCCACAACCAATGTGTTAATTGGGTACTCAACTTCCTACCATCAAGAAAACAGTATCGATAATACTGGAGGAAGGTTACATCAAAAGTATAAGGACCCCTTGGAATTGTATGAAGGGGTTGATGACAATGTTGAAAGAGATACATAGAAACCATTAGGAATAAATTGTGAAGCTCATAATACTTAAAAATGATCAAATTTTAAGTACAGAGAATGTCTATATATACAGTAAAAATATATATAAATGTATAAAGTAAAGGTAGGTAACTTAAATACTTCTTTTAATGTTTTTGAATATTATTTTTAGTCTTACCTTATTTCAGTGTTACACAAATGACTATGTAGATTTGATTTATACATTTTCTCATGTTTTTCTTCTATGATATCTTCCTATTCATTGTATTATATAATTTTACATTTACTGCTGCTATAATTATATCTGAAATATAACAGAATTAAATATTATTACTACATTTGAAGTTAAATCTATGACATAACGTCATAATTTTTTTATATTTAATATCACAAAATATCTAAAATGACAAAATAATAACATATAGATAAGTACCACTAGTCTTTATTGTAATGATCTGTAAACTTTCATAACATTATTTATAAAGAATTTTTCATTACACTTATAAATAACTCTTAATATAAGTAATACCAATATTAAAACATCTTCAATACAATTTATACTAGCCATACATAAATTGAATATCAGTGACAACAATATTACACAAATATTATGTAAACTCAAGTATCTGTTGATAGCATATAAAAAGAATATAGACTTACTAATAAAAAGAATAAGAACGTATTCAATTATCAATAAAACAACTCCAATAATCTTCTAAGTCTTTACTTATTCACGAAATAAAAATATCTAATAATATGTCAAATTCACTTGTAAAAACATTCCAGAACTCAATTATGTCATTAAAATGTGTGTGCTCTACTGTGAGAATATTTTATTGTTTAAAATATACAGAAACTTATTGGTAATATAAGTATTATCTTAGTATATATTTTGGACATGAAAATAAAATTTTCTGAATTTACCAAACAAGGTTAGAAAATTGACGTTTCATAATATTGCAAATGCAACACCAAGGCCATTCCAATGCAGCTAGATTATGCATCCAGAAATCACTTAAATTTAAAATAAAAAAGTATGCCGACCAAATAATTAAGTAATGATTAAAATAAAAAAAACTATATTATATTCTAATGAGGTAATAGAAAAATAACTATCATTAATAATTATTATTAAGTATATCTTAGATATTATAAAAGAAAACAGTCGATATAAGTTACAGTCGATATTTTTGTATTTTTATTGAATGAAATATATTTCAGATTCTTAGTAAATAATTACTATTATTATTATTATTTTTAGCTTCACACTATAATCTGCACATAGAGGAAACCTGGGAACCTGGTGTTAACATTTTGTTTCCTTTAAGATACTGGTTCCCAACCAATGATGGGACCATTGGTTGTGGACCAAACCTAAATATGGTCCGCGAACGATTTTAATTTTATGGCTGAAGATAGTGAGTGGAAGTTTCTGTTTGATTATCATAGTTAATTTTTATTATAACTATATGCATAGTGGTCCCTGCTACCAAGAATGATATCAAAGTGGTCTTTGATCAAAAAAAAATTAGGAGCACCTGCTTTGAGACATACCGGTTCTCTACTTTCCACCAAAGTCTGTAGACACTACGTGTGAGTAACGGAACTTAACGCCGCGCTTTGTCTCGTTATCAGCGAAGAAATGAAAATACATATATTTCATATCCCCGAGTTGAAAACTTGAAATCGAACCTCCACTCGTGCCTCTGTGCCAGGAGTGATCTTAATTAATATTAATATTATTAATCATACTTCAAATTAAGTTGTTTTCTTACTTAAAACGGAAGTTTGAAAACGTTTTAAAAACAACTTAAATTTACTTACCTTACCTTTCATTATTTTATTTTGACATTTCTACACACAATTTATTTAATATGGCAACATATTTCAGGCTAATTTCATGATCGCCGACGTTTCCCGTTTTTCGGGCCAACTCATCGGTCCATTTGACATAGGATAATATGTTTGTTTTCAAAGAGTTATGAATTGTAACTTATTTATTGTTGGATAATATAAAATAGATAATAATAGAAACATGGAGGTTCAATATCTCGTCTTATTCTTGAGTATTATCTGGCATGGAGCCGACGCTATTATGTGGAGTTTGGCTCCTAACACGCAAAAATGCTTGAAGGAGGAACTACACGCGAACGTTCTCGTCGCCGGTGAATATGAAATAACAGAAGCAGATGGCCAGAGAATTGACTATATTGTAAGTTATAAGTTAATTTGGTATTTCACATAACCTTATGCGTGCTACTTTCTAATGTTATTACATAAATTATAAATCTACAAATCAATATTTCCTCTTTCTCTTATAAGACTAAAGTTGAAATTATCAAATCTGTGTGACAATAAAAAGTAATCAAATATCTTTTAACTTTTATTTTTGGGACAAAATAACTACCATTGATAATATTACAATATTTTTTCCTTAAATTATTATATTAATCATCAAAAAAATATTAAATGCAGGTACGTGATTCTAAAGGACACATTCTAGCCCAAAAAGATGGTATCACCAAAGGAAAGTTTACATTTGTAACAGAAACATATGACACATTTGAAGTTTGTTTCATATCAAAAGTGCCTCAAGGTGTGTATTTCTTTAATTTTGTTAATTACATAGCTATCATAATCAGGACTTTCAATTCTATTTTAATATTGATTTCAATTCAAATATATTATAGACTATAATATAAACCTTATATAAACCTTCAAAATTATGAGTGAACAAACTTATACTTGAAAGTACTTGTTTTATCAAATATAAAACAGACTATGAACATTTAAAACTTGTACTTTTAGATCTATTTAAGTAAGAACATATTCTGACTGGGTCAATTGTAGGCTTGGTTGGTATGTAGTTATTGTAGACAGAGGGAACCTAGTGCGAACTCATATATTTATAGTTTTATGCTGTTCTACTATATATCAACTGCTGCCAGAGCAAAGAATTGAAAATATTAGGAAATAATAATTCATTCCCTCAAGTGGGGATTAACCCACAACCATGGTCATACCCTTGTGCCCCTACAAAACTTAAAACATTTGATTCCCTCAAACACTACATTGTTTAATGTATTCATTTCCTTGCTCTGGTAAAAAAAAACCAACCAAACCTTTCTCAAAGATTCAATAAAGCCCTTTGCCTGCCCTGCTATATGCTGGATCAAGTATACAGAGTGAAACAAAAAAAAGAAACCTAATATAGATTTTAAATATTTCAGAGCGCCGTGGTGTAGCACAGGATGTGACACTAGACATTAAAGTTGGAATTGAAGCTAAGAATTATGAAGGGGTAAGTTTAAATCTGCACAAGTCACCAATATGTCGATAAGTTGACTTGCATAGGTAGTGATGTTTTGAAATGATATACATATAGGATTGTTTTGTTTATAGTTTGAATAAATAATCAATATGTCTATAATAGAAACCAAACTTTTAAATTTTTAATAATGTACTGTAGGAGTAATACTAAAGAGCAATTATGATTAAAATAAATAGGTACTTGCAAGACAACTTATTAACTTATTCACATTCTGTATAGTAATATAAGTTATGAATATTATTTTATTTCTATACAGTACTTAGTTTTATAAATTTTATTATATATAAGTAATTAGCACTTTTTATATATACATACTTAAAATATACAATTGAAGCTTTATTTTATTTATATATATGCTTTAATATTGTATTTATATATTCTATTTTTGTTTTTCGGTGGTTCATCTATGTCAATCAACAACCAGAATTCTTGGGTAAAAGTGTGTGTTTGAATACAGTCACTAACCATCTGAACTAAGCTTGAATGTTTAAATAACATATCAATTATCCTAAATTTAGAAAAAATAGGGGTCTTTAGTGATTAGTTAAAATAATTATAGTAAAAAGGTTCAAATTTAATAAAACTATCTATAATGTGATCATTTATTATGAATTATTTTAAATTGTTTGATTTTATATGATGCTAGTACATTAATGGCTGGTCTCAATAACTTATGTCTTTAATAGTCTATTAAATTTATTATATACAGACATACAATAGATTTATATGTATGATTTAACAGATTGTTATAGGTACATAAGTTATTGAGACAAACTGTAGGAAATGCTAAAATGATTAATCTTCACCATTTAAAAAAGTTTTATTTGTAAATTTCTAGCCATATATAGCGATATTTTCCTTAACTCTAGTTTTGAAATGTTTTTTTGCTGTGAAAGTTTTTTTTTTCAAGCTTAATTTTTGTTAGTAAAAATTCCTACAACCTTACTTGTAACTACTAAAGTAATAACTTAGATTTTTTTTAAAAAACAAAGTAACATATAATGTGAATGCTGATTAAGTTAAATATAATTTTTATCCATTTTTTTCTGCACTGTTACACACCAGATAAAGAAATATGATGTTGTCTGTGCGGGACCTTTAAATGATACTCATCATTTTTAGACAGTTTCTATTGTTCAATGTAAAAAGCATATTTTTTCTGTTAGAAGCACCTGCACTGACGCCAACTATAGTTAGAAATGTATAAAAATTTAAACATAGTGGACCCAAAACTGCCCATCTACAGACTGGTGCTTGTCGCCTACTGAGCTATTTATTCGAGCTATATAAAAATTCTTATGCTCTGGTTCCAAAAGATTTTTCTGTTGTTAGCAATTTTTATTTGCTAATATTTTGAAATACAAGAATGATTTAAATAACACTTACAGTGTGGTCAACAAGGCGTGGCCCTGTAGTAAGGTTTTCTGAACTTTTACTTATTGTTCATTCAGGAAGAAAGTAGTCAAAAGGAAGAAAAAAAACCGTAACTCAAATTACCACAGCCATCTACAGCTAACTTCAGCACAGCCACAACTTGTTAACCATACTGTACTAATATATGACGTCATACCATTGAATTTACCATACCATTAAATTAACATTAAAACAAGCTTGTGTATTATGTTGTAAATTTACTTCATTTGCATGTGTTTTTTATGCATTTCTATTTGTATTGATGTGATAGTGACTTAAATATAGACCATATTATCATAAATCTTTACCACAGTTGCCATATTACTGCTGATAGTGATTGTCTATATCAATTGTAAAGAATTTAATGTGAACTGTACTATATTATGTATGTTGTTTATACTAATCTTTTTTGGTAATATGTATTGAGGCATTGAGTTTTTCTGCTAGACACGACATGTAACGGCTCGGAATCGAGTGGAAACTAGTAAAGGAGTATTTTGGCACTAAATTCTCTGTGGCTACCCTGTTGTATACAGCGTAATATTAAGGAAAATAATACTCACCCAAATAAAGAAAACTTATCTTCTGTCAAATTGATTCTTTAAATATATTAGATAAGGAGATCAATTTTGAAATTTAAATTAGCTTCATGGTTAATTCTTCGAGTACGAAGTATTTAGAGTTTTATGTACATCATCCTACTTTAATATTATAAATTTAAATTTTGTTAGAATGGATATTTGTTGTAATGAACTTACTGTAATATAGCTTATACATGAGTGTAACATAGACACTTCCGTTCCTATCTTTCCGCCGAATTCTGGAGAAATTGCGTGTTGAGTGCCGAAATAACGCCGCACTTTTCCTTTTTACCAGAGCGAAAAAAATATAATATTTAATTTTCATTTCCCCAAATGATAATCAAATCCACAACTATTATTATTATTTTCTTTAATAATTATTATTTTTTTAGATCGGTGAAGCAGCAAAACTGAAGCCCATGGAACTTGAATTGAAGCGGTTAGAAGATTTGTCTGAAGCGATTGTTCAAGACTTTACTCTAATGAGAAAGAGAGAAGAAGAAATGAGAGATACTAATGGTGATTTTTTTTTATTATTATTATATCTTAGACTAGAAACTCAATGTACATACCTACCTTTTGTTAGACGCTATTTAAAACTAGATTTAAAAGAGTCATTTTTCTTTAATGTTGCTAACTTCATTATGCTGAAGTAATCACAGATTCCTAATCACGTAGATTGTATTTATTACCGTCCTGACTTACTCGTAGCACGGCAGGCAGAGGGAGCTCTCCTGTATATGTGAGACACTCCCCTATAGTGTCAAGGCACTCCATTCTCTGGTTTTTCGCCCATATTCAAGACATTGCATGTTGAGTGATAGAACTAAATTCTTAACTTTTATGTTTTGTCTCCTAGAGCAAGGAAATGAAAATAATTCATTGTTCTTAGTGGGAATAGAACCCTTAACTAAGCCACTAGGTCTACTTATATTGTTATAAGTGCTAATTTTCATATATCCCAATTAATGTTCTTCCAATAATTTTAGCATAGATTAAATTGGAATGAATCCTTTTGGATGCGCACATTTTTATGATGAATTTAAATATATTTTTGTCATCTGAATGAATAATCTTCAAATAGTAT
Source organism: Heliconius erato x Heliconius himera (assembly GCA_013421005.1). Taxonomy (NCBI): domain Eukaryota; kingdom Metazoa; phylum Arthropoda; class Insecta; order Lepidoptera; family Nymphalidae; genus Heliconius; species Heliconius erato x Heliconius himera. The sequence goes on from JAATLQ010034218.1 coordinate 13,943, forward strand.
AAAACAAAATTACTTCAACATATTAACAAATACATTCGAAAAGAAGAAGCTTGTCTGACATGGCGCAGTGGCATTCTTCACTTAGCCACTCGGGGAAATAAGTTTTTTAATATTTTCATTTCATTGCTTGTAATAAGACAAAGGGTTGCGTTGAGCTACTACAGTCAACAATGTGTTATAGTGTGACATAGAGTGTTTCAACACTAGGTTTCCTTCTGTCTACCCTACTACATGCGGGATACAGCGTGAAGCTACAAAAAAGTAAAACTTAAAATAATAATTTTCCTTTTTTTTCCAGAATCTACAAACAACCGAGTGTTGTTTTTCAGTGTATTCTCTATGGTATGCCTATTGGGACTGGCCACGTGGCAGGTGTTATACCTACGCAGATATTTCAAAGCCAAAAAACTTATTGAATAACATTTCATTTTTTTATATATTTATCACACGGATCTAGTCACACTGGATTTTTTAAAATTTTTTAATAGCACAAATGCTTAAGTTTTTTTTTTGCTTTTTTTTTATTTTTCATAGGAATTATTAATTATTGTGTAATAAATGCGGTTAGTAAATTAATTTATGATGTATTTTTGACAAGTTTTGGATTCAAGAAAAATAATATTCTATCGTAAAAAATACTCTTAATATTTTTATAGCCTCAAGTTCCACAATAGTTTGTTTAATCATATAAAAGCTTTCTTTTTTTAATTTTCATCACAATCATCCAGTGTGATTAAATCAGTTCAGATCTCGTGCACTGTCACGTATTATGAAAAATAAATAAATACAATTTTTCGTTTACTTAACAAATTTATTATTTAAATAAATGTTTGTATGTATATGAATGTGTTTCGTCGCTAAGGGTGTAAAGAAACGATTTATTAAAAAAACAATCATATTTTGTTTTATTTTTATTGTATTACATGAGCCTTGTTTTGTCTAATATAAATAAAAAAATATCTACAATATATGTTACTATCAAATGAGTTGGTAAGTAATAATGCAAAAATTATAAAAAATATATATTGTAGAAAAACCTAAAAATCTTGATTTATTCCAATAAATCAAGATTTTTGTTGTCAAGCAATTCAATTAGAGACAGTTCACGTTATAAATAAATAAACTCCTAAGTTCACAAATTCACATCCAAAATTATTAGAAAAGTCTTGCAAATCATCATATTAACATATTTTAAAAGAGCAACTTAAATTTGTTGCCAGTTTTTCTCAGTAGAACTGCCTTCCGAATCGATGGTAGCTTTCTGTTGGAAAGACATTTCTACTATTTGTAAAATGTCTACTGAAGTTAGGTGTAGATGGCTGCACAGAGTTGATTTTGATTTCTTACTTTTAAATATTTTCTTTCTAAAACTAACTTATGGCGGGCACGAATTGTTAACTGTACTGTAACTTGACAATTCAAAAACGCTAGGGCCTTGTCTCGGTTAAAATAGATCCAATAATTTACAGAAGTATATTTCAAATACTATATATATATGGTTTAAGAATGTTCTCATTTAATTATATATATATATATATATATATATATATAGTGTTAAGACACTCCGTTCCCCACTTTCTGCCGAATTCTGGAGGCATTGCGTGTTGAGTGGTAGAACCCAACGCCGCGCTTAACCTCGACACCAGATCGAAGATATGTAAATATTTCATCTCCTCGAGTGGGGATCGAACCCACAACCAGCCGGTTTTACAGTCACACCTCGTGGAGCTGCGTCACGACCGGCCTCTATACTCTGTATATACGTAATGAGTTATATATTTATTTATTATAATTAATTTGAAAAACCAATATGAAGAGATTAAATAAAAAAACGATTTAATTTTTTTTTTATTCTCATATAATTCACTAACCCATTGAATATAACATATGTGTATTGCAGGTGGGTTGCCTGTATCTCTGTTTTTCATAATTTTATAATTACTTAAATAATTTCGCTATCACATACATATATAGAAAATACAAAAGTGAAAAGAATATTAGAATTTTAAATTACATATTATTAATTCATACATATTCTTTTTAAAATTGGTTTATGTTAGTGAAAAAAGTGAAATTCTAATTATAGATTGTTATGGCTTGTTAATACAATCTGATAACATTTTATATATGCCGTGTAGAAATGTTTTTTTTTATATATACATACCTATATAAATATAAAAAATGAGTATATAAAATATATAATGCTATATTAATGTTTATAGGAATGTCATTAAAATTTGCAGTTTACTATAATTGTAATAAATTATAAAAATAATAGAAAATCATAAAAATATCAATAAAAAAATTATAAAATAAATTCAAAATACATTTAATACTACTTATATTCCAATTTGTATAAAGATAAAAAGGAAGGAAGCTTGCGTCACATAAAATTCAATAGATTTTTTTAATGTATTCAATTTTTATATTTAAATTACAATTTATTTACTTTTAGATATTTTCATTAATAGTTACATTAATGTATATCTTGAAATATCATTTGCCAATATGAAGTCTAAAAACACATTTTTTTACAAACTTATCTGTATCTTATAATATTTCTGTGAAACATCAGAATAATAAGACAAAAAACTTCAAATTACAGATAATCCTATATTTTTCTATAGAGTCTTTACATTGTCTTTACAATTCAGACAAACACATCATATTAGCAACGAACGATAGTTTGCGCACGATATTAAATATTTCACCTTATATACAATAAAAGTCCACTTTGTGGGTATGTACATTTGTGATTACGCTTTATGTTTAAAGCGGTGAATAGTCCAACTGGACGGTTAAATGTTTAACGCCGGCTTCCCTAAATATCCTGGCCGCTTGCTCCGTAACATACCTTGGGTCGACTTCCCTGGCGACTTCTATTTTAATCGCACCGACGTGAACATCGCTGCATAGCGTCCAGAAATGTGGTTCCTGGACCGCGTGGACACCAGCCAGGCCCACCACCCTCGTGTATAAGTTAGGTAGGGCCCGTTCTATAGATGTTGGAGTACGTTGCATGAGAACACCACCCGAGTCCATGAGTAATGGGAACACACTTCCACCTATAAGTAGCGCTATAGCCATCGAACAAATTGGATCTGCTCGCATCCACCCGAACATTTGCATCAGAATGGCAGAAATGATCACCCCTACTGATCCTAGAGTATCTGCAAGGACGTGGAGGAACACTCCACGCATGATGGCTGACCCAGCTCCAGTAGGAGCCTCTATTTCATCGTGGGAGTGCCCGTGGTTGTGGTTGTGTGAGTGGCCGTGGCCGTGGGAGTGTCCGTGCCCGCCGTGCCCGTGCCCATGTCCGTGGTGGAACGCGTATATACCTATTAGATTGACTAGGAATCCGAGGACCGACACGACGAGCAAACGTTCGTGTTTTACCTGAAATTAATTGAAATTACAATTTATTTAGTGACCATCCTCGAGCTGTGTTACTTCGTCTGATAACTGGGCGATGTTTGTAATTTGAATCCCCGTTCAGGGGAGTGATTTATGTGTGATGTTTAAATTATTTACATTGCCACGCCAAGACAAGCACGGCGTTAGATTTCGTAACTTAACACGCTACGTCAAAAATTGAGCAGAAAATTTTTATATAGCTTCTTAAAACTAGATTCTTTGAGCGTACGAGATTTGGGAAGTGCGAAAGACCATAAAAGTTTTTAAAAATACGATTTCTACCAGTTATTGGATTACACCACGAGAGACTGAGGAAATGTCAATATTCACAACAAAGTGTTCGAACAATACCTACGTGCTCGATCGTCGACCGTAACAATCGAGATACAGTTACGACAATACGCTCGAGTAGAAAGTTCCTTTAAATATTGTCATTTTAATAAGATAGTGTAGTTAAGATTACGTGACAGAATGAGATTTCGATTGTAGGCAGTTATAGCTAGTTGGGTGTTGTAATACAGATTTTAAGATATTATTCACACGTTCTATATTCTTATATTATATTTTTTTTTATTAAATTAGGAAATAAAACGATATTTAAATCCCTTGATCATATTAAATTACATGACAAATTATTTTAGGTATATCCGCACATACTACCTATATATTTGTAATGAAAAAATACTATGTGGGTCCAAATATAATTTATGTATATAATAAAATAATAAGAAACATATAAAAACTTGAATATAGTGAGACTCTAACCCATATCCTTGGTAAGGGGTGAGTCTTGCTATGCTGGTGGTATTAAACACATTGTATAATCATCTATGCGAGCATTTTTCGTGACCTCAATCATAAAAGTCATCAAAATAAACACATTAAATACAAAAGCATAAAATATACACATCAGTATATGATAAAAAAGATGATAATTCAAGGATTAGAAGACCTGAGCTTAGTTGGCTTGATGGAAATACCAAAAACCTCACAAGACCTTCTAAAATTGAAAAATATTGGCACTAAAAAGTAGGAGTGGAGTGAAGCATTGCAGGGACACATAGCAGGCCATATGTTTTTTTTTAGTGTATGATTTTTTTTCAGCTTCACACACAGTGCTAAGACTTCTTGAAGAATTGCATGTTGAGTGGCAGAACTGTACTATGTGCTTTGCCTCAACACCAGAGCAAAGAAAATATTTAATTTTCTGGGGTAGGAATTGAACCCACAACACATACTTGTGCCCCTGTACCACTACTGGCCCAATGTGTGATTAATATGTTAAATATTAAATCAATAACAGGGACAATTTATTCTCGTTCAGTTTTATTATTAATGTAAATAAATCAAAATTTTGATTTATTTCAAATTTTTTACAAAATAATCTAGAGACACAGCAACTTAGATAAGATATTTTATAAATATAGCAGCATCTTTAACATATAATAAACTAGCTATAAGTAGTTGTTAGTAGTCTGATTAGGAGCTCAGTTGCTCTATTTCTGCCAGCCATTTTCAAAAATGGTGCACTTCTAAATAATGTATTTATAAATATAACATAAGTCAGTGTTGTAGCCCATTACACCTTAGTTAACCTACCAACCAAAGTTAAAATACAATTTTCTTCGTTTCCTGTAGCATATTTTAAAAATCCTTTCTCAGTACTCTCAAAAAACACATCAAGAAATCTACATGTTAAAGTTATCAATGCTACATGTTTTTGTGGCTGTACATTGTCTGTCAGTCGCTTACTCAATGAATGATTTTTGTATATATGATATTAATTTACTTGATATATTCTCCTTTACTAACAAAATATATTTAATAGAACCAAATTAACTTACTTCTGGTGGTTCTATGGCTCTTTCCACTGCTTCTTTTAATATAAAAAATGATATAAATAGTAAGAAAAGTCCATTCACAAAGCCAGCTAACACTTCAGCTCTTGCATATCCATAAGAGTATCGTTCATTGGCTCTCCATTTAGACACTAATGATGCAGCCAGTCCAGCTACCAATCCAGTGCAATCAAAGAACATATGGAATGCATCAGAAATAAGACCTACAATAATAAATAAATAAATAAATAGTAAGAACCATAATTATAAAATAGCTGAAATCTGTATAAAGTTACGAATTTTTAAAGTGTTACCTAAACTGTTCGTCCAAACACCATAAAATAACTCAACAAATGCGAAGGATAAGTTAAGAAGAAGGAAAAGGAATAGATTTTTGGAATTTTTATCGGAAAAAATTAACCTAAGCCAATTTTGAAATTTTTCTAGGATTCCAGTAATTGGGCCCCTCGACATTCGCGTATCTTTTTGTGTAAGTGGCAGCATTGTAACAAAATTTTAATTAATAGTTTAATACTGATCTCACGTCATTTCAGCCGAAATATTACAAAAAAAACACGTTATACACCAGATTCACTGCATACGTGTACTTCACTAGCGGTATGTAACCTTACACAGTAAGTAATAACGAAAAGTATATAAAGATATCAGAAGAGAGCAAGAACTCTTAGAGTAATTTGCATTATTTGTAGAATATATACATTTTTAAGTGATGTTTGTAAAGATATTGAAAACATTTAATTCGTACGACGACCTATCATTATTTGCTGTCGTCAATCAGAAATCTGTCAAAAAACTGTCAATGACATGTTCAGTTTCTTTGAACAGGTAATAAAAATTACGTCTAAAGACTTTAAAATATAATTAACATTATTTGCTTGTTTCAATCTTCTTAAATGAGATATTAGTTTATCTTAAATCTTTTTTTAGGTGTCGTAAAATAATAAAATATTTTTATAAATACACGTATATCTATTATCATAATAAGCTACTGTACTACAATTAATATGATAGTTAATATAAGTTTATGTTTTATTTAAAGTTTGTAAAAAATACATATGTATGGAAAAGTACAAATATGTATAGTTTAACAAAAACACAATTGAACAAATAAGGCTTAGAAAATTAAAAAAAACTATAGTCACACACTAAACAGTAAGTGATTAGTCAATATATTTCGCAATTTTAATTTAACCAATCGCATCATCGTATTTGGTAAAAGAATTTGTAAACGAAAAATGTTTGTGATGATTCATAAACTTTCAAAAAGACACCCATTTCCGGAAAAGATAACTTTTTTGTCTATATGTGCACATTTATATTGCTTATGGTACAAAATAATAATTTACTCAAAATTTACTTGTGCATTATTTGTGAAATATATTTTAGTAATTTTATATTATTAAATTTTCTCAATAAGCTTATAATAGATTTAATATTTGTAATAATTTATTTGACAGCACTTATTTTTTCCCTCCATATTTTCAAAATGATTCCACCGGAAATTCGTCTATAGATGCGTTTGTTTCCGAAAAGTGAACGTTTCACGAGTCAACAGCAACGTCTTTCGAGAAGTTCTAGGCGCTGTTTGCGACATTTTTCTTTCTTTTATCCGTCATCCAATGTTTAATGTGATGAAATAACACGTTGATTAGTGTGTATTTTCAATATTAGTGTTCATAGTCGTAATAGAGTAACCGCTAGATTACGATATAAGCTAATATGGGCGACGAAAGCCACCCGAAAACTCTCTACGTCGGTAATTTAGACGCGAGTGTGACAGAAGATTTCTTATGCGCGTTGTTCGGACAGATAGGGGAAGTTAAAGGCTGTAAAATTATTCGTGAGCCAGGCAACGACCCTTATGCTTTCCTTGAATTCACAAATCACACGGCGGCGGCTACGGCCCTGGCCGCCATGAACAAGCGAGTGTTCCTTGACAAGGAGATGAAGGTTAACTGGGCTACGAGTCCAGGCAATCAGCCGAAGACGGACACGAGCAATCACCACCATATATTTGTTGGAGATCTGTCACCAGAAATAGAGACTCACATACTCCGCGAGGCCTTCGCACCTTTTGGTGAGATATCAAACTGTCGAATAGTACGTGACCCACAAACACTTAAATCTAAAGGATACGCCTTCGTTTCGTTTGTAAAAAAAGCAGATGCCGAATCGGCAATCCAGGCTATGAACGGCCAGTGGTTGGGATCACGGTCTATACGTACTAATTGGTCTACACGCAAACCGCCGACTAAAGGACCTAACGAAGGAGCACCAAGTAGCAAGAGAGCCAAACAACCGACTTTTGACGAGGTGTACAATCAAAGCTCACCGACAAATACAACTGTATATTGTGGAGGTTTTACTAGCAATAT
>JAATLQ010034219.1:0-21600 GCA_013421005.1 Heliconius erato x Heliconius himera
ATATATATATATATATATATATATATATATATGTTAAAAATTATTATGTAAATTTTCTATTTTATGCACCGCCCACTTGTTTTTTATACAACTCCAAGTTCCAAAGGTTGCCTGGAAGAGATCGCTCTAAGCGATAAGGTCGCCTTGTTGTACTTTTTTTATTAGTATTATGTTTGTAAGTTGTTTTTGTATCTTTTAAATGTGCAATAAAGTATATTTATTATTATTATTATTAATGTGTATATTTTTTGTTTTTACCATGTATATTATTTGAATAGATAAAAATCGCGCGGTTTTTTTCTTTAGCGTTCAAGGTCGTCGTATATTATACATAATTATCCGTTTGAGCAGTAAGAAATAAAATACAAAAGTAACTTTTTTCACATTTCAAAAATAATCATTTATAGCTACTAACTACATAGTGTTTAGACACTCCGTTTCCATTAAGACAATTTTCATTCTCCACTTTTCACCGAATACTGCAGACATTGCGCGTTGAATGGCGAAACTCAACGCCTCGCTTTGCCTCGTTACCACAGCGAGGAAATGAAACGTCAATGTAATTAGTGACAAAAGCTAAAAAACAAAGGAAATTTAATCTACTTGCGTCCTGTAGGTAATATACTAAATATAACATCTATTTGTATATTAAGCCATGACAAACAAAAGCCAAGACCGATATCGGTGCAGTGGGACAGGCTGTCTATAAACGCGATTGTGGGTTTGATTCCCACTCGGAAGAATGATCGTATTAAATTAATTTCGGCGTTAAGTTCCGTATTTCAACACGGTAGAAAATTGGGCGGTGTGTGGGACGTGGGTTAGCACTAGTGTCCCTCTGGCTACCCTGCGATATGGAAAGAAACGTGAAGGTGCCATAGCAAACGTATAGAAAAAAATACTATTCAAACATAATACATACGAAACAAAGAAAACAAAGGAGTCGGCTAAAATAAAAACCTTTTGTCAGAATTGTATAGTTTAAGGACAAAAGAATTACATATTAAATTAATACGTGCGCAGGAGTTTACGCAAATGTATAAATATTAAAGCTATTGTGTCGCAGTAATATTATTTTTCTGTACCCCCGATGGTTGTAGGTTCGATTAACACTGGAGAAAATTGTTATATCTATAGTAATATAATAAAGCTAAAATGTTTGTTTGGTTGAACGAGCTAATCTCGGAAACTGCTGCGGTAGATTGTTTATTTTGTATTGTATAGTTCTTAAAAGAAACAGCTTCTTGCTTTATCCCGCATACAGGAGGGGTAGTCAGAGGGAGCCTAGAGTTAAACACTCCGTTCCCCACTTTCCGCTTAATTTTTCGAGCCATTGCGTGTTGAGTGGCAAAAAAGCAAGTGATTTTTTGCCTTGGTGCTAGAGCGAAGAAATGAAAATATTAATAAATAATAATTCATTTCCTCGAGTGGGGATTGAATCCACGATCGTCACGTTACAGTCACACCCTTGTGCCCCTGAGCCACGAGGGGATTAGGATTGGGAGGGACTGTATGAATGATACATGGCAAGATAGTATATAAAAAATTAAAAGGTTATGAAATCCAGTAAGCAACGTCTCCACATTAGACGTTCAGAGGGCGAAGTGTCTTAACACTAGGTTCTTTCTGTTTATGACGAAACAGAAGGAAAAACGCGACCATAAAAATATATATAAACAACTGTTTCTATTTATATACAGGGTGGAAGAGGCAGCGCTCCATTTATCGAAACAGCATATAGGGTAAAATATTTCAAACCTATACCTAAAGAAATTGATCAAGATGCCTCAACAAGACAAACAAGTTTGGACGTAGGATTTTTTTTTCATTTCACGATTTTTATCCATACCTGTATTTCGTGTGACGCAATTACGTATAGATCCCAATAACATAAACACTTACTACTACAAAAATACTACTAAAGGTTAAACAACTTTGAACTTTATCGCCAATACATACGACTCGATTTCGAAATGAAGCGTGAGCGGCGGTGTTCCTTTGATAGGTTTATGTGTGCGTGCGTCATCCTTACAAATGGCGTTTTGTTTTAAAATGACAATTTTATTATTTATTTTGTTTGAAAAAAAAAACTTTCATTTTTGGGAATTTATTTTTTTCTGAATTATATTAGGCTTTTATAGAGTAGTTAAAACTGTGGTTTCATTTAATGTGGTGCTGACACTTCCTTCCTGTATACATATATCAGTGTAATCGTAAAAAACGTAGAGAAACGTAGTAACGTCTAAGAACGTCATATAGCAGCAGCTGCCGTTAATAGTTAAAATTATATCTTTAAGTAACTTATAACTGCGACTTCGTACGCGTGTTAGAATAGAAATGGGATAAATAGAAATGATTAGACAAATCAAAATTAAATCAAATCAGCTTCACGCTGTATCACGCACACAACAAGGAAGGCAAATGTACAAATAAGTTATTCGGTCATAAAAAGTGAGAACAATAGAGTAATTTATTTAAACCATGTGCTTATATTTCATTATAATTATGATTTAGATAAAAAATATGAATATAAATACGGTAAATTTCGTAACGAAATATATACGTAAAGTTCGGTGGGGATTTGCACCGCACATAACAGGGTAGGTATAGGAATCGTTCCTTATTACGACTTATGTTTCCCACTTTCCGCTGAATTCTCGTGGCATTGTATGTTGAGAGGCGGAACTCAACGCCGCGGCTTACTTAGTTACCAGAGCGAGAAAATAAAAATATTAAATATTTCATTTGGCTGGGTGGGAATCCAACCCACACGCTGCGTTTACAGTAACATGCTTGTGCCACAGCACCATGACTGCCTCAAGCTTTATGCCACAACAAAGTTTTAAAATAAATATTTTAAAATAAAAATATATATTACTATCAATATTTATTATCTAAGGATTAATACAGACTGCAATAATGTCTGATAATATTGAGATTTTTGTTGTTTGACTGATAAGACTTTTTATTTCTAGTCTGCATTTGTTATAAGAAATAAAAGAATATTTAAAATAAACAGCGGAATATAAATAAGTAAATCCTGAGATAAATTAGCAAAATTCATTGTTTTATATGTCAGACTGTAAATATAATGAATGTAGGTTCGATTTTTATTCCACCATTTAACAAGCAATGTCTTAAAAAATTAACATAAGAGTGCGTAATGTCTTCTTAAAATGAAGTTTCTTCTGCCTACCCTACTATATCAGGATGTAGTATAATGTTAAAAAATGCTATAAGTGGCTTATTTGATATAAGAAATTTAGTATATTAAAGTAAAACTACTTTAGTTAGATAAAAAAAATATAAAATTTTCTTTTAACAAATCATGTTTAATTTTATTTAATAAAAATAAATATGTACTTTTACTTACAACATTGCCCCATAGTGTTTTTTGATTGAATTTATAATTTTTAAAAGACTTTATGAAATTAATTATAATTATGACTGTTTGTACTAAAAATAACACATACATTTTTTAATGTAAAATTGTGATAAACTTCTTTTTTTTTAGCAATCTACATATTATTTTAGCTTTACCCTGTATACTGAACATAGCATGTTAAACAGAGGTAACAAAGTGAAAACTGTTAAGACACTCATGTTGAGTTGTGGAACTCAACACACCACACTTTATCTTTCAGTCTAGGGAAATGAAAATAATTTATAATAAAAATAATAATAATCAAATTATTTATATTTTTTAATAATTTATTTATTTATATTTATTTAATCATTACTCCAAGTGGTAATCACAATGTACAACACTGCAACATGTTGACCTCTAATCTAAATATATAAGAGGAAACAGATGAATCTAATTAAATAGTACATAGGCACATCTTTAGGAAAGTTTTATTTATATTTCCTCTAATGGCTGCAGTTAGAAATGCTAATTCAAGTTTAAATTATATTCAATCTATGCACATATATGCCTTATTAAAACATAAGTTAAAAGTATGTAAGCATAGCAGTGTAGGCAAAGGGTACCTAGTGTTAAAATACTCTTTTTTCCACTTTCCATTCCATACATTGTTTGTTGAGTGATGGAACTCAGCATAACCCTTCATCTATTACAGAGGCTGATCTTATTATTTAATATTACAAAAAATTACAACAATTTTAGAACTGCCATGCAAGTCAGTGGTAAGCTACCTGTAGAACTGACACTACTGATTTTATGTAACTTGAAGACAACTTAAAATATGCTTGCAATATTATATTAGGCCTAATTGAATAAACAATATTGTGATTCAATTTTTATAATCACAATCGCCTACTAAGCATAGCTGTAGTTACTACTTCACCTCTATGATTATAAATATTAGTAATATTAATAAAAATGCCCTCAATAAATTATTATGGGAAGTACTAGTATCCTACTAATATTATAAATGTGAAAGTTTGTGATGATGAATGTTTATTCTACTTTCCTTCAAAAACTACAGAATGGTTTTAACTTTACATAACAAGTATGTCAAAATTACATATTAGCTATAATGTATATAAAGTTTTGTAAATTGTATCACTTGTTTTTTAAGAAATTATATTATTTCTAGAAAATCATATTCAAAAGAATATTATACTGACTGTCCTGCCTGCTGGGGATACAGTGTGAAGTTAAGTAATAAATATTATAAAAAGTAAAATCTAAAGATATTATATTCTTTGAATATAAAACTGTAACCTTATACAGCAAGGTAGACAGAGTGCATCTAGTGCTAAGACTCTCCTCCACTTTTCCTGCTGATTACATTATTAATACTATTATTATTTTTAAATTATGTCTGACATTAAATGGGATGGTTGTAAATTTAATCTAGGAGTAATTAATTATTTTAATTCCTCTGCTTAGGCAACAAAGTATGGCTCTGAGTTCTGCCAGTCAATCTGGACTGTCTTGAAATTGGACAGAAAGCAGAGAATGCAGCTTATTCACATTATGTTCTACTCTACCTACCCTGCTATATATAGGTAGTTATGCTGTAGGTGGTATAAAATGTTATTTTTATCTTAAAAGTAGCTAAAACATGAATGTTTAAAATTATAGTAACATATGGCAATAAGGATATCAATGATAAAAATAAATAAATGCTAAAAAATATACTTCATAAAAAATTCTCATTTTATATGATATTTTTAAATATATATGAATAAAATTTTGATTTACAAAGGTTTTATTATATGTCAAGACAATCAATTCAAAGTCACCAGCTTATCTGATAATTGTTACTAACACAATTTGATGTATTAAAGGTAAATACACAGTGAAATATTATTGAATGATGAAATTTAGATAACAAGAATCATAAAAAAATATGACTAATATGTAATTTGACAAGTCACATGGACCAAAATTTTTGATTGTGCCCAAAATGTATCTGACTAAATTTATATAGAGGAGTTCATATTGATTGCTCACACATTATTTACGTACAATTATAGATTCTGAAGGTTATAAACAAAAAAATCCTTGGATATATAACTAATAACCAATAAATTATAGGTCCGGTGCTAACTGCGACATAAATATATGAATTACATGTAATTTACTACCGGGAACGAATAATTCAATAAGAACAAGTTAAAATTATTCCAATAACACAATATTGTATCTATTCTAAGTATATTAAAATCAATTTTAGTAACGAAATGCGGGCGTTTACTAATTAATAGATACTTAAGCTAAAAAACATACCTCAAAAAGTTTAAGCAGTATATCCACATAGAGCCTCCTTACGCCCAAAGATTTACCAATTGAAGCTAAGAATATAACGCATAATATAAGAAGTAGGAACGGAGTATATAAAATAGATGCGGCGACGGACACGATCGACATTATAAACGCCATATTACGTACTGATTGATTGGTAAATGAAGGTGATATGTCAATTTCATTTTGAGACGTCATAGTCAATTGTCAATGTCATCTATCAAAGTTAGTGAACTACAATAATTATATTTATTGTTTTTTTTTATTTAGATAGGTTAACGTCTGATTACATCAAGCATTGATATGATTAGTACTGTATTGATTTATTATTTATCAATTAGAAAAAAAATATTTATGGTAAACCTATGAAAATTTGAACGTTTTACATTTAAAAGAATATTTTTATTTTATTAGTTAACAGCGCGACAGATTATGGGTTAGATTCCCACTCAATCTCCTGAGTGGGAATCCGATCCACAATCGTCACATTTACAGTCACACGTTTATTCTACTGCGCCACGACGGCCTCAGTTCACTGTGGTGAACATCCATTTCCTGAAAAACCGAAGGAAGGAATAGATTTTTTAAATTTATTTTTGCCGGATTTTTTCAATATCTCAAAATTGCAGTCTATAATTATATAAAATAATGATTAAGGTTTAAAAAGTTTCCTTTATAAAAATTTTAGACTTAAGAAAACATCATGAGAAACTTTCATTTAAAATAATCAGTCGACGACATAGTGACAACACGTGTTTGTGTTGTTTACAACACAAACGCTCTCCTAAAACTGTGAGCAAAATAATAACAGACTCGTGGGTGGTTTCAAATGTGTACGTTTCAATTTAAGTACAATGGACTACACTTTTTGGGGTGGTTTTTTCCCGAGAGCCATTTTGTAATATGTCGCGGTTTTATAACAAGACGCGGGAAAAAACCGCAAATGCGGCCGCTTCCATTTATTTCATTTAGCCACATAATCATGCAGTTAACAACTGCGGTGGTTTCGCCGTAGCGATCTGTGCTATAGGTAAAAATTGTTTTATGGTAACAAGTAATTTTATTTTTATGAAATACTACTTCCTTTAAGTCTTGTTTTTATGTTTTAGTATTTTATATATAACTATAACTTAAAGCAGTACTATAACTTAAGCCTTTAAAACATAATTAACAGTTATATATCTATTTGTTTAAATTCGTTTATTTATATATTTTTTTTATTGTACTTGTGTATTACTTATTATCATTATTTGTCCTCAGCATTCGTTTTAAATTTATTAAATAAAACTTTATATATTATTATTATGTATTTATATAAATAATATTTTCAAAATTTTTAATCTACCAAACACACATTAAAATATATCTTTTGATTTTTATATATGGCAACATTGTTCTAATATAACCTAATCGCAGAATTACAAGAATTATTGTAATTTTTGCTAAAAATCCTAATTGGATTGTAAATTAAATTAATAAATTATCAAAATGGCAGATTTACCTTATGGAGCTCCAGTTAGAGTGTCACCATTGATCAGAGTAAGTTAAGTCTTTATTTTAAAATAAGTCTTATATAATTATGTAACAATGTTTTTTACTATATAAAAATAAGTAGTCTTAATGTTTTATTGGTAATAATTATTAAATATAAATCATGTATAATTATTGTGTGGATATACACAATTATAATTTAAAATACATTCTTCATAATTACTTTACTAATATACTATAACTATAAGATTTACAGTTTTCTAGTATTCTTTTAGTAATAAACGTTTTAAAATTAATTATTATTATATTTAGGCAATGGAAATAGTATAAAAACTGTTAATACCCAGAAAAAATATCAAAATTTCATTACAAAGTAAAGCTTGTTTTATTATTATTTAGGGATATAATATTGATAAAAAATATTGGCTAATATCATTGAAATTAGTATTTATATAAGATTTCTTAATACCCTACAGGTTATTAAAATAAATCTACACCTCTTTATTGATATTTACCTGAACATTTAATCTTATGAAGTAATGTGTAAAAGTGAAAAATGATTTTGTATTATATAGTACATTTATCAAAGAAGGCTATAATAGGTTACAAAAAGTTAAATGTTTTAATGTATCCCAAGATACATCGCACACTTAGAATGTATCATGTGTCATATACAATAAATAATTAATTCCGTTTGACCAAGCTAAGTGACAAGCTAGTATTTGACCAACATTACTATATCTCTTTCAGTTTGGCCGCTGGTCATTCCTATCAGTGGGTATCCTGTATGGTGCCTTCCACCAGAACAGATTATCCAAGAAGGAAGCCAAGGTCCGTGAAATTGAAGCCAAGGAGAAGGTTATCAGAGATGCCAAGCTTAAGGAGGAGAAAGCTATCGCTGCTGCCGGTATGGAGAATTAGGATTATTTTATTTTTTATCTGGAATATAATTAGTTATGACCACTATTGTAAATGCAAAGACTGTGGTCCCCCACTTGGGGGATATTTAATATTTTCATTTCCTTGCTCTGGTAAGGAGGCAAAGAGTTGAGTTCCACCAACTCAACAAGGAATGACTCATGATTATGGCGAAAAGTGAAGAACTGAGTGTCCTTACACTAGTTTCTCAGATTCCCTCTGTCCATCCTACTTACTATGTGCAGGATACAGAGTGAAGCTTAAAAATAAAATCTTATATATTTTCTTTTTAAAATGATGTAAGATGCAACTTAAATCAATACTGTGTTAAGAATTATAAAAGTTTTTAAATATTATAGAAGCCATTGTGTCGTAGTAGAAGAGCTTTGTGACTGTAAACGTGGTGGTCTTTAGTTTAATTCCCACTCAGGGAAATAAAATTTATTTAATGTTTTCATTCACTCACTCTGATAACAAGGCAAAAATTGTGGTGTTGAGTTATGCCTCTCTGAATGCAACATGCAGTGCCTTGAATATTCTGAAACAGAATGTCTTAACACTTGGGTCTCTCTTCCTACCATGCTATATGTGGGATACAGCATAGAGTTAAAAAAATATATATTATATATATTAGAGCCATTGTATCGCAATGGATCAGCATACAACTATAAAAACGATAAAGTGATTTGTGGATTTGAGCCCCACTCAGAAGTATGTATGTATTGAATATGCAATGTCTTAACACTAGCCTACCATCCTATATAAGGGATATAGCATGGTATATGAAGAATACAGAGTGAAACAAAAAAAAGATTTGTTTTTAGATAAGATCCCTTAAACATTTGATAGATATAATGATTATAAAATTAATATTTTTAAATTTGTTTTCAGTTGAAATCAAAGCTCTAGAAGAAATGGCATCACCCAAAAAGTAAACAAATCAAGTAAAAAATTTAGTTATTTAAGACAATAGTGAAGAACATCTAATATACCATTTATTAATGTTGCCAGTAATAAAATCTTAATTAACATTTTTTTATGTGTGGCAACACTGAAAAAGTGGTCGAATTCCAACTTTATAATTATTGTATTTATGAAATATAGTTGAGAATCTATTCTTTTTCTTTTATTTTACTTATTTATCCTATTTTAAACTATTTTATCCTCATTTGTTTTAAAATAAATAAAATATATCATTAACAATTAACATTTTGAGGAACCAGCGGCATGACATCTAACTATAAATGTGGTGGTTGCTTGGTCCCAATCGGTGGATAAATTATTTTTAATGTTAAGTTGGCCAATCAAGTTTGGTGAATATTTAAAAAGCTAGGCACAAAAGAGATAATTACCAAATTATTATTAGGTTTTTTAAATAAAATCACAATTTAAATGTGTTTAGTGTATTTATTAGAAAAATAAATTATATTTTATTTACATTAATATATAGTCTATATATAAATATAGCTGAGGCCAGTTGTAGCCCAGGAACAAGCATAGGACTGTAAAAATGACAGGTTGTGACCATGTGAAATATTATTATATATTTAATATTTTTATTTCCTCGCTCTAGTATGGAGCCAAAGCGTAACGTAACGTTGAGCTCTGCCACAGAATTTGCGGAAAGTGAAGAACGGAAGTGTCTTAATAGTAACGAAGACTAAAAAGTTTTTACACTTATTAAACATTTTTTTTTTGCATAAAAATGCATTAGGTACGTTTTTCTTTTTGTTATTCTTTTTATGGTTTTATTTTTAAATGTACAATAAAGCATTATTATATTTATATTATTTATCTATACTAATATTATAAAGCTGAAGTATTTGTGTGGTTAGACGAACCAACCTTGGGAACTACTAGTACGAATTGAAAAAGCATTCTAAAATTGCATTGGATAGTTCATTTATCGATGATTAACGTACTCTAACATAGGCTGCTATGTTAGAGTACGTTAATCGTGTCGATGTAACTCACAGTGCCTGTGGTCAGAATTACTTTGGACACTGAATGAATCACATACTTACCTACAATTCTTTATTATTTCTATTAGACCACAGGGATATAATAAAATAATTCTATTACATTTTTATTTAATCAATAAACCCCATAAAAATGTATTTCGTTACTACATTTTCTAAACTACGAGCAAAAGTTGGATTGATTAGTTAACTCTTTGTTTCAAAGAAATTTTGACGTCATTCGGTGACTGTTGTTTCATAAAAATAAAGCTTTTTATCATCAATTGAAACACTTTAGATTTTTCTCATATAGAGTAAAACATCATATTAATTTGTTATATATTTTTTATTAGACATAACTTATTTATTATTTATGTACATTAGGGGGTGGCCATCTTGGCAGCGGCTGCGGCGGCAACAGCGGCGGCCTTCTTCTTGACGGCGAGCGCTGTGCGTTGTTTTGCCGCGATTTTTGCCTTT
This sequence comes from Heliconius erato x Heliconius himera, assembly GCA_013421005.1. NCBI lineage: Eukaryota > Metazoa > Arthropoda > Insecta > Lepidoptera > Nymphalidae > Heliconius > Heliconius erato x Heliconius himera. The sequence continues at coordinate 10,561 of JAATLQ010034219.1, forward strand.
TGACTTTTAGATAATTTTCTCTTTTTCTCGTTTGCAGCTGTAAAAGAAAACAAATATATTATTTATTACTATTTTAAGAAAGTTATACTCTCGTGGGATAGTGGGACAGTGACTGACTAAATGTGACGGTTTTAAGTTCAATCCTCACTCGGGGGAATAATTATAGGTAGATATATATTTTTCAATTCAAACAACTTCCCGCTGTTACAGTGCTAAGATATACCGTCCCCACATACCACCCAGTTTCGGAGTTACGGAACTAAACATCGCATTCATTCCCTCGAGTTCGCATCGAACCAACACCCGTCGCGTTTGTATGTGAACGCGCGCCACGGCACCTTTAGGTATCAAAAAACCGATAAAGTGCGATAAGTACTCGCGCACCGAAAGTTCCGTAGCAATTTCATGATTTTAAGTGAACGGGAAGATAACAGTACAAACATATAAAAGTTTATAAGTTTGTGAGCGTATGCATTCATTTTGTATGAAATGAACTACAGTTATAGGTTTGTAATAGCTTTTATCTGTAATATAAATATAAATTACCATTTTTTTCGGGTTGTTCCTTTATTTAAGTATAGGTACTGTAAGTTGTCACTTCTTGCCAAATTTTATAATTGTGGAAACTCTCTAGGTTTTGATCAAGCGGTGAATTTCATATAAAATGAATCAAGAACGACGCATAAATGCTCGTATCTTTTGATTGTATTTTATTTCCGAGGTACGCTGATTTAAATCCAGCTAGGTCCAAATTTTTATATATGTAGAAAAATATTTAAAAAATGCAAAAATTATTCTAGAACTGATCTATTTTAGAATAACCACTTGTGCATTCATTTAATTATTTATTGAGGTCGTTGTAGCGCCGTGGCACAAGCGTGAGACTGTTGTGTGGGTTTGATTTCTACTCAGGAGAATGAAATATTTAATATTTTCATTTCCTCGCTTTAGTAACGAGGCAAAGTGTGGTATTGAGATCCGCCACTTAACACGCAATGCCTCGAGAATTCGGCGGAAAGTGGGGAATAGAGTGTGTTACCACTAAGCTCCCTCGTCCTAACCTGGTATATGCGGGATACAAAAGCTAAAAAAACACGTTAACTCTCACCTGCAGCCAGCCCTTGTCTATTAGAGGCGGTCCGGGCGAGTTCACCGAGAGTGTTAGCGAGCGCGGAACTGAACCTTGTACAGTCCGTTCTTGATACTGTATGTACACGTAGCGCTAGTGTCGCCAATCTGTAAATGTATATATAATCTAATAATCTAAAATAAAAAAAAAAACGCACAATCAGAAACAATAAGGTAGTCGATTAACACAAGCAAGACCAATTCATGGTGATTCTATTCAAACCTTAGAACATTAGCCTATCTAGAGATATTTTAGAGTAGTTTAGAGTTGCTGGACTTTTGCTTTTAATAGATAGATATATAAATGTTGTTTTTTTAATTTTTCGGGACATATTTTTCGGTTATTAAGTAAAATTTTCCGGTTCCCTCTCTTGCCTTCCTATGTCTTAGAAATCCAGACCCAACAATTACTGAATCTGATATAAACAAAGACGTAACGTCTCAAGAGTTTGACTCGTTGACCGGATAGAAATTTTCCGAAAGAATGTCCTGCTCCGATGTCAAAAATGCAATGTTAGTATGTCTGACACTTCACAAATACATTTTGGTTCACTCCTCTTCCTCCTTGTGACGTGGCATTAGACAGAGCTGAGCTTGGGTAGGTGGCTGCCAACTTCCTGAATAGAAAAGGCAATAAAAAAAGACTATTCGATACATCACCTTCCAGCCAGATCTTGTTGGTCAGCATCCAGGTCGCACGTGAGCGTCGCGTTCTTCTTACTCGTTATCTGCGACCAACGGTACTGTGTCAACATAGTATATACAGATATCATACCTATTTTTATATAATAAATAATTATATTTTCTTCAGTGTTTACACATTTAAATTAACATAAAAAATTCGGAAAGTGAAAATCTATATATATTTCATACTAAAAAAACAATATAAATTTACAATTTCATACAAAATGAGTGCATACTTTAGCAAACTCAAGTTTGTCAACTGTTATACTTCTCATTGACATGACATGAAAATTATACTTCCCGTTAACATACAATCTTGAAATTAGTACGGAACCCTCGATATGGGGGTCCGACTCGCAATAAACCAAAAAAAAACTAATTAAAAATATTTAATTCAGTTAAAAACAAAAATCATTTACCTTGTAAGACTGAGGACATATTCCAAACATGTACCGTTCGATAACTTGCTTCAGCTCATCCGCAAAAATTAACGCTGGACTGTCATTGTGAATCTGTGAAAAAGAAACCTTTTTTTAGAAAACTTATAAAAAATAGATTTTAGCAGGATTTGAACCCGTGCTACTTGTTTACCGTCCAAGCAGTCCGACTTGACCACTAGCGGTTTCGTTAAGTTAAGTAGAAAGTCTTATACGTGAGCATACAACTTATATGTCTAACTTAATAAAATTTTAAAATTGTTAAAGATAGATACAACAAGAAAAGTTAACAACTTAGGACGAATTTGATCTCGAATTTGGTTAACTGGAGACAGGAAGAAGGCAGAGGTAAGCGAAGTGGCCCCTTAAACCTATATTTAGGTCGCAAGTCCCAGGCCAAGCTCTGAGCTCCTCATCCTGTAACGCGATGGGCACCGTGAATCCACGCAATACGAAGAAGACTTTTTCAGCTTCACCCCATATCCGGCACAAAGGGAACCTAGTGTTACTTAATACTCCGTTCCACATATTCCGTTGAATTCTCGAGATATTGTTGAATGACGGAATTCAACGCCGCGTGTGCCTCGTTACCTAAGCGAGGAAAATATTTATTATTCATTCCGCAGAATGGGAATCGAATCCCCTACCGTCGAGCTTACTGTTATAACATACAAGCGATCTCAGGAAGTTTCTCTCTTAATTCGAACTCCCTACCAACCAAAAGTGTAAACAAAACTATTGAAATGAAAACATCGATACATTAACTCGCATTGGAATAACGCCAGACGGTGAATATTATTCACAAGTGTTACGAAAACTCGAAACCATTTAGATTATTTTGGTTGATAAAACAAGCGGCTGATGCATTATGATATACTAGTTTTTAACTGCGGCTTCGACCGCGTGTTACGTCGACATGATTAGAACGAAGAAGACTCTTCGTAAGAAAATAGAGAATAGCTTCACGCTGGATCCCGCACATAGTAGGTCGGTAGAGGGAATCTGGAAACCTAGTTTTTAATAATGTTAGCGAGAAATTAAAAATGTTAAACTTTTCATTTTCCTGTGTAGGAATCGAACCCACTACTGAACTGTCACGTTTATAGTAGACACTCTTTAGATTTCTCTTATTTTAGCTTTACGCGGTTATGTGCGATGTTGTGTACGAGATGCAATGTGAAAATAAAAAATATATATTTACGAAACTGATCTAGAAATAGATAAAATCCGCTCTTTAATGATTTATGAAATATATTTCATTTAAAATTGATTACAATTTGTTGAATCATTATTTCAATGACCTGACTTTGAATGATTATTCATTGATTTATTTAAAGATCTTCGTGTTAACATTCAGCAGAAGAAAATATTGAGGCTCTCCTGTCGCTGTGTGTGCATTTATAAATGCAACGGCTGTAGGTTCGGTTCCCATGACTTAAGATAGAATTTTTTTAGCTTCACACTGTATTTCGCATATAGTAGGGTGGGCAGAGGAACTGTGAACCTGAACCTATATTTATTTTTCTGCTCTAGCTGTAATATCGCGGCGTTTCTTTCAGCTACTCAACACCCAATACCCCAAAATTGACTGGTGGAGAACGGAGTGTCTTAACACTATTTTCCCTCCACCTACCCTGCTATATATGAGATACAGTGTCAGTCTGCTTTTATTTTTAAAGACTTCTATAAAAAATAGACGGCAACAAAAAGTATTAGCCACAAAATGCGTCATCGACTGATTTGCGACACTATAACGTGCATATCAAAATAAATTTGTGTAATATGTAATTTTTAATAGGCGCGCCTTTACGTTACGTTTTATAGCTTCCTTAGAAATTATTTCTTTACCTACTATACTAATATTATAAAGCTGAACAGTTTGTTTGGTTGAACACTTTTGTTTTTTGTATGGATGAATGTGGTGTATATCTGACCGTATAGACCGACTGAACCTGACCGTAGTGTTTTGACGATTTATTTTCTCTTCCCACCTTACTTTAGTGACTTAAGGGTTCTTTAATAAAAACCGATTAAGAGCGACTCGAACTCTGTCACTGAGGGTTCCGTGCTAATTTGAGGATAGAAGGTCAACAGGAAGTACGACTCATAAAAGTTAACAAAAAGTTTGCACTAATTTTGTCGTAAAATATCTATAAATTAAATTTTATTTGCATTATAAGTTTTCACCTTTTGCCAATTTTCTTATCTGTAAATCCACGGTAAGTTCTTTGTAGGTTTTGATAACGCGTTGAACTTGTTACAAAATGCAGCAAAAACGTGTGATCCAAGGAACCTGAATGTTTGATGATAATTTCAGCTCCCTATACCTCCACGCGATCTCGAGATAAATAAATGGTCTTGACAGACGGACAGATGGACATCAAAGTGATAAGGGTTCCTTTTTTCTTTTCGAGACACGGAACCCTGAAAAAAAATTCCGGGTAGACAGAGATATATTATGTTAAGACCTCCGACCCGCACGTACCAATGTATATTAAAGACATTGTATTTGTGTGTGTAGACATTGTATTTGAGGTCAGTCGTGGCGCAGCGGCCAAAGTGTGACTGTAAAATCGACTGGTTGTGGGTTCGATCCCCACTCGAGGAGATGAAATATTTACTTAAATTTATATTTCCATTTCTTCGCTCTGGCGTCAAGGCAAACTCAACACATAATGCCTCCAGAATTCGGCAGAAAGTAGGTAACGGAGTGTCTAAACACTAGGTTCCCTCTGCCTACCCTGCTGTGTGCGGGATACAGCGTGAAGCAGATTAAGACATTGTATTTGTATATGAGTGAAAACTAAACAAAAAAGTTCTTAGTAAAATATCATGTTTAAAAACATTTCACTCCAAATCAAATCCACAGTGAAGATATATTCTCAAAGCTTGCGTGGGCGAAAAACCAAAACGTAAATACGCTGATGCTAAATTTAATGGCCATCGATATATTTTTAGATTTATTTATAAATTTGAACAGTTATTGTGTTGTTGAGACGAATATGATAAAAGTAGATACTGTCTGAGTAAACGCAACGGTTGTGGGTTATCACTAAGGTTTTTTTAAGGGTACCGTATCAAAAGAGTAAACCCTATTTCTAAGATTCCACTGTCTGTCCGTCCCATGTAGGTCTTGGCCAGTGTTTAATTTCTTCAGACAGACAACAAGACATAGCGCGGCGTTGGGATTTGGCGTGCGATCTGATTTTTTTCATTTTATACAAAACATAAAAAAATACTGTAATACTAGTTAGAAAAAACTGTGTAACATTCCATGAATTCACAATGCAGGTGTGTGAGGGTGACGAGCTCAGAGCAGTGCCTGGGACTTGCGACCCAAGTGCAGGTTTAAGGGCCACATTTAAATGCGCATTAACGCCCACGTCCACTCTCCTTCTCCGAGCTCCATTGTGGTTATAAAGCGCAGCGATGAGTTCCGCCGTAATACGCAATGTCTCTAAAATTGGACCGGGTGTGGGATTCGGCGTGTCCTAAAACTTGCTGTCTTAGTTCTGTTTACTCTGTTATATGCAGGATATGGAGTAACGCTAGAGCAGAATAAATTGTGTTTTTTTTTTTCATTTCGCAGGTTAGGCAGAGGGAAGCTGGGAACTTAGTATGAACGCACTCCGTTTCCTACTTTCCGTTAAATTCTGGAAGCATTTCTCGTTAAGTGGCGGAACGCAACGCCATGACAACTTCATTTTTAGTATTCCGTACCTTATAAAGAAAAATCAATGCTTTTAAGTCAATCACTTTGTTGTCCGTCCGTCTGTCTGTCTGTCAGTCAAAAGCATTAATCTCAGGAACGCTTGAAGATATTGAGTTGAAATTCAAACTATATACTCAGATCTATGGTGCCTTGATTTAGGGAAATAAAATGAATAAGGTTCCGGTTGACCTAGAATTATGAAATTTGGCAGTTAACGTCTATCTACAAATCTGAAAATATACATTTGTGTTTAAATCCTAAAAAATAATACCCTGAAAAAGAGGGAAAAATGGTATTAAAGCTAAGCTTGCTAAGCTAAGGTTGAATTTAAAAAAAACTCGAGATCTCGAATTTTCGTACGGAGCCCTCGGTGGCCGAGACCGACTTACAGTTGTCCGGTTTTTTATTTCAATCCCCAGAGTGGAAATCGAACCCACTACCGTCGCATTTACAGTAGCACGCTTGTGCCCCTGCGCCCCGAAGGCGTCAATAAGTGAAAATCCCGGTATTTAATACTATAGGTCGTCGGTTTGCAGCTTATAATAATATGTTATATGAAATGAACTACAAAGCTTACTTATAAATTAACATATTTGTACTGCAAAATCTCACTACTTGTTAAATTTCATGATTCTAGCTCAACGGAAAATAGCCTATGAATTTTATTTCGATGGAATCTTGCTTTGACCTAGAAGTTTAATTTTTTTGTGTTCCAAAGACTCTTGACCTAAGTAAATTCTTAATATCGATTTTAGTTTGATACCATCACTCGTTCTTGAGAAAATTAGTCTTAACAGACATACAGATAGAACAAGAAAGTGATATATAAGGGTTCCGTTTTTATTTTGAGTTACGGAACCCTAAAATCAAAAGATTATTCTAGATATTTTCAATTTTAATTCCATCCAGGCCTTGGTGTGAAATATAAATTTTTACATGCAAACCTGGCACACTCGACGGTCGTATATTTACGAATGTTTTTGACACACTCATAATATTAGCTCTAATAAATATGTAAGAATAAGTACTTATTACCACAATTTACTACAATGAAAAATTAAAATATTTTTTCATTGTTTTCTTTACTATTTGCTTTTCTTGTTTCTTCACACGTCTACATATTGTTACATGTTGAACGAAATCTTTATATAATACATACGTATATAATACATATGTATATAAAACCTCTTTGGTTACTGAGAGACTTAGAAACGTTGAAAATTATTTTGGTAGATTAAGGAGAGAAAGGAGCACGAGGAGATGAGAGGAGATCTTTTGAAATTGCAACGGTACTTTCCATTATTTTTTGCGACATCGAACCGGATGTGTAAAACGATGTTTTAACGCAAAATTCCCTCTCTACTCCGCTATTATTTGTATATTTTTGTTTCGCTTAACGCTTTATTCGCTCATAGCATGGTAAGTAGACGGGTTCCGTCTACTGGTGTTAAAATACTCTGTTGCAATTAACATATTTCCTTTCACCACTTTCCGCTGAATTCTTGAGGCATTGTGTGTTGTGTGGTGGTGGAACTCAACGCCCCGCTTTGCCTTCTTATCAGAACAGGACCTTATCAGAATGAAAATACTAGAATAGTAAACAGAAAAAACATAGAATCAAGATAGTGTTCCGTTTTTCACCAGAATTCAAGACGCTTTGAGTGGAGCTCGAGGCCGCACTTTGGCACACCAGAAAGCATATATAAAAAGAATCCATTCCCTCCAGTGGGAATTGAACCGACTATCGTCACGTTAACATTAATAAGCAGACCCACTGACGAACTATGATCCACTGAATAACTATCTTAAGAAAATACACATTCTGCCAAATTATAAGAAGAAACAACATAAAATATAAGTAATTTGCCAACGCGGACTTATAAATGCTACAAAATTTATAAAAAGTTTGTAACACCGTCGCAGTTGTGACGTCTTGTATTATTATAGAGCTGGAGTGGTGGGTAGAGAATATAATAGCGGGAATGTCACATTTTTTTAGGGTTCCTTATTCATAAAACGGGACCTTTTTATTAAGACACCGATACTGTCTGTCTGTCTGTCTTTTCGTCTATCATGAAACTTGTTTTTTGCCGTTTTTATATAGGTATACAGAAACCTTAGTGTGCTAGTGTGACTCGTACTTGTCCGGTTTTTTTGACCCACTTATAAAAATTATATCATCATGAAAATAATCAGCTATACGTAGCTTAGGTGACAATACAATATAAAATTCAATATTATGAAGCTGGTCTGATAATGGAGCCAGGACCTGAATAATACCACTCTTCAGAGCTTACTAGTTTACTAGTAAACCATTTGAGTTCACGCTTTTAAAATTTATAGCGCTGAGCATATTCTTGCACTTGGATTGGAGCACTTGGTGTAGAAAATTTTTAGTTTTTGTATTTTTTTTAAATTATGTTTTATTATAGGTTCCCTGACCCATATTTTTTTATCTTAAATTACTATAGATGATCGTCATAAATAATAAATAACTTTCACTTTACACAAGAATACTCTACCAATCACTAGAGTAATTTATAAATATACATATGTCGGAAGTAGCCTTCAGAGTTCTAAGGAGTAATGAAGCAAATTAAAATATATAATATAATATGCAAAAAACAATTGGTTTCGTAAAAAAGAGTAACCTTTTGTTTAGTTTTACGCAGAGGCCCACACACAGCAGAATAGGTAGTGGGAACCTGGGAACCTAGTGTTACGACACTTCTAAATTTCCACTAAGAAACTTTCGTTTCCGACTTTCCGCCGAATTCTGGAGGCATTGCGCGTTGAGTGGCGGAACTCAACTCCGCACTACTTGCCTCCTTATCAGGGAACGCAATGAAATATTAAATTCACCGAGTGGGAATTGAACTCACAGTACAGTTACAGAGTGTCTTAACACTAGATTCCTATGTTCTTTCTGCCTACCCTCCTATATGCAATAACTGCTATTTGCGGGATTCAGCGTGGACTTGAAAAAGAATAGATTGAGAGAACCTAATGTGGTGATGAATCGCAATGCTGAACTTCACCTACCAGAGAATGGAAACAATTCATTCTCCCGAGTGGACTTCCTTGCGTTTATAGTCGAACGATATCCCACTGCGCCAAAACGGCCTTGGTTTACATAATTTGTAAACCATAAAAAAATATAATATTTTGAGATTTCTATACCTCAAAATAAGAAAAAAAACACAGAACGGTCGTCTGTCTGTCTGATTGTCGGTTTGTAAAGTTAACATTTAAAAAAAATCAGAAATTTGATTTTATAGCTATATCACTGAAAACACCTACAGACTATTACTACAAACTTATATTTGTAGTTCATTTCATACGGTCGCAAAATTATACTTGTCAACATTTATAAGTCACGTTCTCATTGGCCTACAACCATGAAATTGGCATGGTGGGCGAGTCTGTCTCTAATTTGACCTGTTTTTTTCTTCACATAAAATAATACTTTTATGTTAAAATATATATTGTAGAGCAGCCTCGTAAGAAGATCTCGACACAGCATCTTTCTGTTAAAGCGACGGTTGATCGATTCGATTTCTACTTGTGGAAATAAATTATTTTCATTTCCTCGCTCTCGAAGTAAGACAAAGCACGACGTTGTCTCCAAAGTTGGGTAGCGTCAGTAGCGGCGTTAGGGTAGGGCGAGGTGGGGCGACCGCCCAGGGCGCCGGATAAAGAGGGGCGCCGCAGATGTCCGTTTTCGTCCAGTGCCATTTTATGATTCTTTATATTTTCCTATTCCTATTTCCCTAATAGATTCCTTGCTCAATTGAGCGAGGCTTACTTGTAATGTTCCCAAAATTTATAGAAATATTTTTATGTAGGCACCACTAGAATGGAATATAGTGTTCAATACGTTCAATTTCTCGGGAATCCCCAGAGAAAAATAAAATTTCTGTATGGTCTATTTACGTCTTTTTAATATTTTGTGAAACCCAACACAATCATCTTCTTGACATAAGTCATGGATGCGAAAAAGCATCTGCAAGAAAAAAACGTAAACGCTGAAGATCCCATGCAGTTTCACTGTATTATACACCAAGAAGCCCTCTGTTCTAAAAAAATTGAATTTCAAAATGTCATGAAAGTGGTAGTTTGGACTGTACATTTCATAAAACCACGAGGACTCAATCACAGACAATTCAAACAATTCCTTGATGACATCGAAAGCCAATACGGAGATTTACTGTATTATACAGAAGTAAGGTGGCTAAGTCGTGGATTGACACTGGAACGCAAAGCAAAGGAAAAACAAAGAAAATCCTGATTGGTTGTTTGATTTGGCTTTGTTAGTTGACATTACAAATCACTCGGCTTCAAGGCAAAAATCAACTGATATCCCAGCTCTACGCTCATGTATCATCCTTTCAAAGCAAGCTGACGCTTTTCAGATCACAATTGAATTCTGGAAATTGTAATCATTTTCCGAATTATAAGAAAATGGCTAAAAAATTCAACAACACTGCGATTAATTTCAGTTATGTAGAAAAGCTAGATATTTTGATTCAATCTTTTCAAGACAGATTTTCGGAGTTTAAAAAAGTGAAACGTGAAAAAGTGAAAAGTGAAACGAAAAGTGAACTCTATTGGACATATTCAGCGATCCTTTTCAGTTGAAAATGCGCCAGAGTCACCAAGATTTACGCAACAAATTCAACGAAGGAGACTTTCTGAACTTTTACCGCTGCATCGATAAAAATATGTACGAAGAGTTGCGCATAAACGCTCTAAAATGTGCCAGCTTATTTGTTTCTACCTATATATGTGAACAAACTTTTTCAATACTAAATAATAATAAAACAAAAAATCGAAACCGCCCTGCAAATGAAAGTTTGGAAGCAGTTTTACTTGTTGTTACAAGTAAATTTGAGCCAAATATAAAAAAGATTGTAAGCACTATGCAGTGCCACGCTTCAAATTAATGAATTCTTTTTCAATTTTAATAAATTATTATCAATTCTTTATTGTCTTTAATTACCTATACTTCTGGCGGCCGGCCCGCCATCAGTTCATGATTTGCCCGAGTGGCCCCTAGTCTTAATAAGTCTGTGCAACCAT